>VMDO01016273.1:0-48376 GCA_007922755.1 Pedetes capensis | reverse complement strand
CATGCTGTTTGTCATCAAATGCTCATAGATCTGCAAGGATAGTATTATTAGCCCCATTCTACAGATGATGACATTAAAAAAAGGAGAGATGATTCATGCATGACTTGCTTAAGACCACATAACAATCAAGTGACAGAGATATGTCTACAAACTAGATCCATTGATACTCCTTCCACTGAAAGTAATTCTGGTAAAGAGGCTTCCATACTAACCCTGGGAAAAGAGATGAGGTTAATGACAAGTATAGAAAGACTAAGTAAATTTGTGAATGAATTACTAATTGACTGAAGAAGTAAGTAAGCAAAGGGATGGTTGGATAAAGTAGTAGCTGAGCAAATAAATAAAAATATGGAAAAAGAATTGGAGAACTCAAAATAAACAACATAGATAAAAAGTAAACTAGCCAGAAAGAGATTTGAGATGAATTATTTTCACTCCCATCTCTACTTTACAGGAGACCATGTGTTTGGTTATGACCAGTTTTTCAAGGACAAGATCATGGAGAAGAAACAGGATCACACCTATCGTGTGTTCAAGACTGTGAACCGCTGGGCTCATGCATATCCCTTTGCCCAACACTTCTCTGAGGCATCTGTGACCTCTAAGGATGTTTCTATCTGGTGTAGTAATGACTACTTGGGCATGAGCCGACACCCTCGGGTCTTGAAGGCCATACAGTGAGTAGTAGAATCTGGGCCATGAGCTATGGGAACACATCTAGAGAGGATCCAGAGTGACAAGTAGAAGAGAAAGGCAGAGCTGGCAGTGGAAACCTGGGTTCTACCACCACCATCCCTTTTATCCAAGGTCCTCCAGCGTATCTATTCCTCAGATATGAATGAGTCTGTCAACATACTACATTTTCTAAACTCTTGGGTGTCCAGTGCTATGAAAAAGGATGGGAAATGAGGCAAGGCTCACTCTCCATGATTTCTTAATCCAACTATAGAATGAGTATTGCCAGAGATGGTATGTGAACACCTTTAGGTTTTTCAAACTCTTAAATCTCCATCTGGGGCTGGTGTTTAGCTCGGTTGGTAGATTGCCACTCTGTGCAATCTCAGGCCCTCGGTTTGATCCCCAGCACTGCAAAAACAGGTGAAAGACGTGACAATCCACTCCAGGAACAATCTGGAAACAATTAGCCATTGAAAACCCTATGAGGGTCACTATGAGTCGGACCTGACTCGATGGCACCTAACAACAACAAAGCTCCCTCTAGCCTCTCCCTGAATCCCCAAGTGCCTCCATTCCTAGAAGAAGGGTCTATATTTCCCAATCTTCCTCATCTTCCCCTCTACTTGGTCATATAGGGCACAGTTCATGTAGGATCATTAAATCAATATTGACTCCCATTAAGGAAGGGCCATTTACTCCATTCCTCAGTGCTTGACAAGTTTGTTCTTCTCCTTGTCTCCACTCTGTGTTTTCTGGGACAGAGAGACACTGCAGTATCATGGAGCTGGAGCTGGTGGCACCCGCAATATCTCAGGCACTAGTATGTTTCATGTGGAGCTTGAGCAGGAGCTGGCCCAGCTGCACCAGAAGGACTCAGCCCTGCTCTTTTCCTCCTGCTTTGTGGCCAATGACTCCACTCTCTTCACATTGGCTAAGATCCTGCCAGGTAAGCCTGAGGCCTGGGATTTGTTCAAGGCTGATGTCCTGGAGTATAGCATCCAGTCTCACTGCTACCATTGCTCACTCCCTCTATTCAAGTTCACTTGCTCCCATTGTTCTTTCTTACCCACCTCACATATCCTCAACACTGGATAATTATATCCCCCTGCTTTCTCCCCTTCTGTACCTAGGCTGAGTACCAGTTCCCAGGAACATCACCCAACTTCACAGAACAGTAGTGCCATAATTCCATCACCTCCCAATGCAATGAGGCTCTTAACACTCATAGTTCTTTTATGTCTCCACAGAAGATGGCTTTATCAAACCATCTTTCCTTTCTAAAACCTCAGACTACCTCCTCCTTCACTCCTACCAGAACAACCTACATCTTACTTCAGAAATAATGCAGGAGCCATCAGTAAGGATCTTCTTATTTATTGACACTAAACCTACAAACTTTTCTGATTGCCCATTTACCTTACCTCATTCTTTCCCTTTTATAATGAAAGATACCTCTCTTCTTTGGCCTAAAGCCAATCCCTATACACCGGATCCCATTTTCCCACTCTCTATTCAAAAATGCCATCACTTCATATGCCTTGTCATCCTTTCCTTAGAGCCTCAGCCTTGGATGAATACAACTTTCCACATTTCCTATACCAATTCTGGGCTTATACAATTGCTCAGATGGGAGACACTAAAAAGTCTTTCTCCAATCACTAGTTGGTCCCCTGGGCTGTCTGGAAGTCCTGTTTTCTTAGTCAGTTCTCCAATGCTCTGGGACAATTTTGCCAAACCCCTATCATCCTCAGTTCCACCCCCATAGCAGTTGTCCTCACCTTTTGCTGCAGTGAAAATAGAAGACACTGGACAGAACATTCCCCGCTCCTATCCACAAATTACCCACAAACCCACATACATCCACCTGTTCTCTTTTCACACTTTGTGTCCTGTCACAGTGGAAGAGGTGCCTTTTTTGTTGACTAATCCTTCTACTGTTGCTCTGTGTCCCATTCCCCACTACCAACTCAGGAATCTTGATCTGTCAGTTCTCCTCTCCAATACCTTCACACTTTCCTCCTTTTTAAACATATTCAAGTCTCTTGGGGCTGGGATCTAGTTCAGTTGGTAGAGCACCACTTTGCAGTCTCTGAGGTTCCTGGTTTGATTCCCAGCACTGCAAAAGTGGGAGAAGGACATGGCAATCCACTCCCAAGGCGGTCCTGAAATAATCAGCCATTGAAAACCCTATGAGGGTCGCTATGAGTCAGACATGACTTGACAGCACTTAACAACAACAACAAGTCTCTTGAATCTTAAGAAAGCATTGCCTCAACTCCTCATGACTCTCTAGCTATTGCCCTATCTGTTTCCCTGTAACAGACAAACTGCTTGAGAGAAGCCTCCACGCTTGCTATCTACCACCTCATCTCCTGCTGATTTTTCAGCACACTGTAAATACCACTGTTATTTCTTGGACACTTTTCCCTAAATAGACCCAACATCTTTGATATTTTTTTTGGCAATCTCCTCCTCCTCCTCAACCATTAGAATTTAACTCCATTCCATCTCTACAGCCATCATCCTAACCTAGACCAACATCATTTTCTTGATTTTATCTTTGCCCTCCTGCAATCTATTCTTCATGACATTTAGAGCAAGTTTTTAAAAATGTAAACCTTGTCACAACCCTTTAATGAGTCTCTATTGCTGTTAGGACTGAATCTAAACTCCCTATCATATTTCTAAAGCTTTCAATAGTCTGGATTCTGTATATCTCTTCAGTCTTATCTTTTGATGCCCCTCCTTTCACTTTTTCATTCAGTACTATATTCATTAATACACTCACTTACTTATAAATCAGTCATTTGTTCATTCACTCACTCATTCATTCATTCATTCATTCATTCAAGAAGTGTTTCCTTAGCATCCACTATGTATTTAGCCTTGTACTGGCAATAAGGGATATAATGATAAAAAATATTTTGTTTTTGATCTCTAGAAACTCTCTGTCCTTAAAACCATGTCCTCCAACAAGCCATAACTCATTTTCTCAAGTAGAAAGTACCCCTTACTCTTATGAAAGGCCTTAGTTCCTTGATGTTAGTGCAATTTAGGAGGTCCAAGAATCAACCCTGGGAACAGATTTCCCTCCCGCTATTGTCCAGTAAAAATTTCTGTGTTCTCCATGTTCTAGAGAAAGGCCTTTCCCTGTCTGAAGCTTAGTTTTCTCCCCTGTGTAGTAAAAGGGCTGGATCCTGTGGTTACTATCTACTCTTTAGCTCTGACCTGCCATGAGCATATGATTCCAACAGTGAAAACCTGATAAGTATCCATTCCTGTAATTATAAGCTAATGGACTCTACCTAGAAAAGGTGGGATTTTATCCAGAACAAGAAGAATCCAGCATTAGTCCAAGTTCAAGATAAACTCCTTTCTGAGTTTTGATCTTATGCACTGAGGAGAATGAACCTAGGTTGTATCCTTAAGAAGCTCTAAAGCTTCCTACAGAATTAAAATTTCCTCCACCCCATGATATTCAGAGGCCATACCAGAGTTAGAAATGAATGAAGGAAGAGTGTAAGGGTCAGAATTTCAAGGCAGGGGAGTTCTGGCAAAGGCGGAGGAGGTGTTACAAAGGTTTCCAGAGAAGGAGGAAGCAGATCAGGGTCTTTGAAGTGAAGAGGTTGACTCCCTTCCCCTGGCAGGTCAGATCTATAGGTTGAAGTGGGAGTATTGAGATAGAAGCTTAAGAATTACACATCTCATTCCTCAGGGTGCGAGATTTACTCAGATGCAGGCAACCATGCTTCCATGATCCAAGGTATTCGCAACAGTGGAGCAGCCAAGTTTGTCTTTAAGCACAATGATCCTGACCACCTGAAGAAACTTATAGAGAAGTCCAATCCTAAAACACCCAAAATTGTGGCCTTTGAGACTGTTCACTCCATGGATGGTATGTACATGTGTGAGTGATGTATGTTGACTAATTCTGGTCTCACAAAGGCCATGATGGTGATGATAATAGTAATAGTAATAATTGATATTTATAAGATGCTTATTATGTGAAAAGCAAAATTATTAGAATTTTGTAAGTATTAATTCACTTAATCTTCATGATAATTCTATGTGGTAGGTACTATTATTATTATTTTACATGAGGAAACTGAGTCATAAACAGTAATTTGCCAAGGGTTACAGCTAGTAAGTGCCAAAGGATGGAGTTGGCTTTTACACTCATCTTACAAGGAAAGAAACTAAAGTTCATAGGTGGCACCACATGTTGAGTGGCTCAGCAAATTGATATCAAGGTGAGTATTTTCATCTTAGGACATATAACTCCAATTCCCTCACATGACAGTGCTTTTATTAGAAATGATGTGCAAATCAATCATACCAGTGTCTGGATTCTATGATGGAAATTTCACAAACTATGGCCTAAGATTTTTTTTCAAGGTCCAGGATGAAGCATTGGAGTCAAAACTTTTCAAGTCAGACAGACCTTGGTACAAATTCCACTTTTCACACATACTGTCTGCATGAACTTGGGCAACTCCCTAGCTCTCTGAGCTTCAATTATCCCCAAGGTAAAATATCTGGTTGTAAGAATTAGAGATGACAGAAGCCATTCCATTTGTTATGCTTTAATGGAAATAAATGACTTTATCCTCCTATGTCCTTTCTTCTCTCTACTGAAACAATGTTCAAAGCTTTCTTTTGCTGGTCCTGTTAAGCAGAAGTCATATGGTTTAGGCATCCCCTTCCTGATTTATTTAAGAGGAGAGGTCCTCATTTCATTTCAATCTGTCATTCTTCCAACTAAAACGAGAGGGTCCACAGTATTCCCTGAATTAGCTAACACAAGTGCCATAAGCATCATAGAATAATTATGCACAAGGCTCTAATCCCAAACTGTCCATTTTCAAAATCCAGAATTACAATTTATTAGCTTGAGCAAGTTTCTGAATTGCTCTGTGTTGCATTTATCTTTTTTTTTTTTTTTTTTTTAGGTACTAGGGGTTGAACCCAGGGCCTCGTGCTTGCATGCTTTGCAAGTGCTGGACCACTGAGCTGCACCCCAGCCCCCGTTTTTTTCTTTACTTTTTGAGACAGGGTCTCGCTAAGTTAAGCAGACTTCCTCTGGTCTCGAACTGGCGATCCTCCTGACTCTGCCTCTCAAGCCACTGGGATCGCAGGCGTGTGCTGCCATGCCTGACCTGTTGCATTTATCTTATGTGCAGAATAGAGGTAATAAAAATAGAATAGTTGTGAGAATTAAATTAGTTGATACATGTAAGGGACTTACTGTCATGCCCACTCCCCCATTTCTATAACCAGCAATAATATAAAAATCATCACATTTTTATATTTCTAACCTTGATACTATTCAAATTATTTTTCTAGTGGAAATTATGTTGGGACCATATGACTTACATTTGCCAATGAATTTCTCATTATTACTTTTTGGTGGAAACTCTGCCAAAATTGTCAATTCTAGGGATGACTTTCTCCCACTGAAATGATACTTAAGCCATCACATTGTCTTCTTTGTCTCAGGCTCCACCTCCAATAATTGGCTCTCCTCAAGTTATCCTACCAATTGCTCACGTTGGTTATTTCTGTACTGGAACCCCTGCTTCCACCTATTGAAGTTTCTTTTGTATTCTAACTCCCCATACTGTAGCGGTTTCCAGGGGAATAGAGGCATGAAGAATGGCAGGTGTGGTTTCCTGCTTTATGCAGAGTGGACATTGTTGTTGTTGTTAGGTGCCTTCGAGTCAGTATCCGACTCATAGCGACCCTCTGTACAACAGAGGCAACACTATTGTCAGTGCTTCTCTGCTGTTCATAGGGTTTTCAATGGCAGATTGATTTTTGGGAGGGGGTTGCCAGGTCCTTCTCCCAAGAGTGGACATAGAGTCTATTTATGAGGCTCACAGCCATTTGAAGACTTCATAAAAACTGTCAACATAGTAGATGCCTATAATAATATGGAAAAGTGGTAAATCTGTATGGAAAATGAGCACACAGATTACCTATAATTCATTTTCTTTTAAAATTATTTAATTTGCATACAGTATAATGAGTTTCATTATGGGATTTTGGTACTATTGCTTCATGTACTTTGCACTTGTTCTCTTCTTCATTACCCTCCAATGTTGCTTGCCCTCCTCTCTCACTACTCTCCTCCTCAAGTTAAGTCCCCTTATGTTTTCCAATCTCAGATACATACAATTATACACACACACACACACCACACACACACACACACACATACACACACACACACACATTTCCTTTTAAGGTAGATCTAGCTTCCACATATGAGTGAAAACATGGCATTTCTTTCTGAGTCTGGCTTATTTCACTTAAAATGATGATCTCCAGTTCCATCTGTTTCCTGCAAATGACACTACTTCATTCTTATTTACAGCTGTGTAATATTCCATTGTGTATACATATCACATTTAAAAACTTCATTCATCTGTTGATGGATATCTGGGCTTTTTCCATATCTTTGCAACTGTGAACAATGCTGCAATAAACAAGGAAGCATCTCTATAATATGATGACTTAGACTCCTTTTAGTATGTACCCAGAAGTGGTATAGCTGAATCATATGGTGGTTCTATTTTTAGTTTTCTGAGGAACTTCCATACTGATTTCCATAATGGATGTACTAGTTTACAGTCCCACTGGCAATGTGAAAGTGTTCCTTTCCCCCACCATGTCCTCTCAATTATTTGTTGTTGCTTGTTTTGTTGATGCTGGCCATTCTGACTGGGATGAGATGGAATCTCAGTGTAGTTTTGATTTGCATTTCCCTGATGGCTAATGATGTTGAATATGTTTTCATATATTTATTGGCTATTTCTTTTTCTTCTTTTAGGAGAAGTTCAGTTCCATTACCCACTTATTGGTTGAATTATTTGGATTTTTTGGTATTTAATTCTTTGAGTTCTTTATTTAGCCTAGATACCAATCCTCTATCAGATGAATAGTTGGCAAATTTTTTTCTCCCATTTTGTGGATTCTATTATTTCCTTTGCTGTGCAGAAAGCCTTTTAATTTCATACATTCCCACTTGTCAATTTTTGGTACTATTTGGATCATTTTAAGAGAATATACCTATGCCTATGTGTTGAAGGGAGCTGGGATTTAGCTCAGTTGGTAGAGCGCTGCTCTGCAGTCTCTGAGGTCCCAAGTTCGATTCCCAGCACCACAAAAACGGGAGAAGGACGTGGCAACCCACTCCCGAGGCAATTCTGAAACAATCAGCCATTGAAAACCCTATAAGGGTTGCTATGAGTCGGACACGACTTGATGGCACCTAACAACAATGTGTTGAAGTGTGCTCCAGACATTTTCTTCTAGTCATTTCAAGGTTTCCAGTTTTACATTAAGGTCTTTGATCCACTTTGAATTGAATTTTGTATAGGGTGAGAGATATGGATTTATTTTCATTCTTGTACATGTAGATATCCAGTTTACCCAGCACCATTTGTTGAAGAGGCTATCTTTTCTCCAATGTTTGTTTTTGGCACGTTTGTCAAAGACCAGGTGGCTATAGCTGATTGAGTTTATTTCTGGGTCTTCTAGTCTATTCTCTTGATTTTTGTACTTGTTTTTGTGTCAGTACCAAACTTTTTTTGTTACTGTGGCCCTGTAATACAATTTAATATCAGGTATTGGGATACCTCCTGGATCGTTCTTTCTGATCAGGGTTGCTTTGGTTATTTTGGGTCCTTTGTACTTCCATAAGTATTTTAGGATTTTTTTACTACTTCTATGAAGAAAGTCATTGGATTGTATTAAATTTGTAGGACACCTTTGATAGTATAGTCATTTTCACAATATTAATTCTGTGGATCCATGACCAAGGGAAGCCCTTTCCTATTCTAGTGCCTTTTACAGTCTCTTTCTTCAGTGTTTTGAAATTTATTGTATAGGTGTTTCACATCTTTAGTTACGTGCATTCCTAGGTATTTTATTTTTTAAGGCTACTGGGAATGGGATTATTGTTTTGATTTCCTACTCATCCTGTTTGTTTTTAGTATATACAAATGCTGTTGATTTTTCTATATTGATTTTTTATTATGCTAATTTGATGAAGTACTTATCAGATCTAAGAGTTTTCTGGTGGAGTCTTTAGGGTCTTTTAGGTATAAGGTCATGTCATCTGGTAATAGAGATAATTCGACTTCTTTGTTTTCTACTTGTATTCCTTTTATTTACCTCTCTTGTCTTATTGCTCTGTCTAAAACTTCAATCACTATATTGAATAAGAGTGCAGAGAGTGGACACCCTTTTCTCATTCCTGATTTTAGAGGGAATGCTTTCAACTATTCCCTATTTAACATGATGTTGGCTATAAGTTCGTCACATATAGCCTTTGTGATGTTGAGGTATGTTCATTCTATTCCAAGTTTCTTCAGAACTTTCATCATGAAGGGATGTTGAACTTTGTCAATGGCTTTTTCTGCATTTATTAAGATGATCATATGATTTCTGTCTCTGAGTCTAATGATGTTGTATTACATTTTTTGATTTGCATATATTGAACTAGCCTTGCATCCGTGGAATGAAACCCAGTCCATCATGGTGTATCATCTTTTTTATATGTTGCTGTATTCAGTTTGCAACTATTTTATTGAGGATTTTTTCATCTATGTCCTTCAGAGAAATTGGTTTATAGTCTTTTTTGTTGTGTCCTTATCTCATTTTGGTATCAGGGTGATACTGGCTTCACAAAATGAGTTTAGGAGTATCTACTTGCTTTCCATTTTATAGAGTATTTTGAGGAGGAGGAGGAGGATAAGTATTCTTTTTTTCTTAAACATTTGATAGAATTCAGCCCTGAACCCATCAGGACCTGGGCTTTTCTTTCTTGGGAGGTTATTACTGCCTCACGTTCATTACTTGTTATAGCTCTGCTTAAATAATTTATATCCTCTAGATTTAATTTTGGTAGATTATATATGTTAAGGAATTTATCCATTTCTTCTATATTTTCCTTTTGGGAGAGTACACGTTCTTGAAGTAATTTCTGATGAATCTCTATTTTATTGGCATCTGTTGTAATGACCCCTTTTGTGTCTCCAATTTTTATTAATTTGGATCTTCTCTGTCTAGCAATATGTTGCTACAGTAACAACTCTGACCAAAACCAGGTTTTTAATTACAATTAAATTAATTTAAAACCAGCTAATACTTAACGGCTATAGCCATAGTACTGTGGCATCCGATCCCATCAGATCTGGGAAGCTAAGTAGGGTCAGGCCTGGTTAGTACTTGGATGGGAGACTGCCTAGGAACATCAGGTGCTGTAGGCTTGGGGGAAGGACTGGGCAACCCACTCCCAAAAATCAATTTGCCATTGAAAATCCTTTGAATAGCAGAGAAGTACTGACAATAGTGTTTCGCCTGTTATACATAGGGTTGGTATGAGTCAGATACCAACTCCACGATATCTAACAATAACAACAACACTTAAGAAATTAATTTAGTAAAGGAAATGGTAGGGATAGTGTAAAGTAACTTTTGGGGGTTAGACATTAATCCTGGTAAAGATATCAATAGCAGAAGGATGAAAATCAGGCGAGGAGAGGAGGGAGAGGGAAAAACTGGATTGGATAGAAGAAAGAGAAAAGAACAGGCAGAGAGGAGTGTCAGAGAGTGAGTATGAAAACAGCAGTTGAAAATATAAATCTGTACACTGTAGAAAAAATATATAAGGTTATATGAACATTGCAAGAGTTATAAAATATAAGCCGGGCGTGGTGGCGCACGCCTGTAATCCCAGCGGCTCGGGAGGCGGAGGCGGGAGGATCGCAAGTTCGAGACCAGAGGCAGTCTGCGTAATTTAGCGAGACCCTGTCTCAAAAAGTAAAAAAAAAATGGGCTGAGGTGCAGCTCAGTGGTCCAGCACTTGCAGAGCATGCAGGCGCGAGGCCCTGGGTTCAACCCCCAGTACCGCCAAAAAAAAAAAAAAAAAGTTATAAAATATACAAACATAAAAGTTCTCTCACTTAAAAACAAATTTGAGTTCAACTAACATTGACAATATTGTAACTAAATAGCTAGGATAACCTAAAGGGAAAAATATTAAAAATTTGAAAAATGAAAAGAAAAAAATTAAAAGTAAAGAACAACGACAACAAACCCAGATCTGAGTGTTTCCATTCCTATCTGCTGTTGAGCCATCTTACATGTCTACCAACCAGGACCTGCCTAGGAAGTCCTGGATGTTGCCCAGTAGGATTCACAGCAGTCACCCCCACTAGCGCGGAAGTTTACAAACTGCAGGCGCGCTCTCTTGATTTCTCAACACACATGCTCCTCAGGCACCATTGCCAATGCTGCCAGCTTGGCTGTGGGCGTTGCCAGAGTCGAGTTGCCAAAGTGCAAGTGTGCTTCCCTAGCTCCTTTGGCGTTCAGGTACTGCCATTGTCACGGCTGCAGGTGCCAACAATGTTGAGTTTACAAAGTGCGGGCACATTTCCCTTGTTTCTCAGCATGTACACACTTCAGGAGTTTAGGCACCACCATTGCCACTGTCACAGCCACGCGTGAGGTCTAAGTCATCTAAGTCGAGTTTACCAAGTACAGACACACTTCCCTAGTTTCTCAGCATGTATGTATTTAAGGCATTCTGGCACCACTGCCCCTGCCACTGCAGGGGGGGGGGGCGCTGCCCACGTTCAGTTTACAAAGTGCAAATGCACTTCCCTAATTTCTCAATCTGCACGCCCTTTAGGCACCGCTGTTGCCTGGGCTGCAGCCATCACCAAAGTCGAGTTTACGAATGGAACGCACACTTTCCTATTTTCTCAGCACTATGCACTTCAGGCATCTCCCCTCTGCAAGCGTTTTGTGGAGCCTGTGAATTTGTGTCCCTTGGCTCTCTAATGTGTGCTCAGTCCCCTCTCCCCACTCCCCAGTAGGTCACTTTCAGGGGATCTGCTTCCTGGGCGGTTCTTTGTTGTGTTGCTGAGCTTGAAGTGTTAAAGTGGATTTTTTTTTCTCTAATGCTGATATTTTGCCCTGGGGAAGTCACTGCTAAATCAGATCATTGAGTGGGATTTAGAAGTTGTAAAAACTGGGGCTGGGTTTTAGCTCAGTTAGTAAAGCACTGTGCTGCAGTCTCTGAGGTCCTGAGTTCGATTCCCAGTACCGCAAAAATGGGAGAAGGACTTGGCAATCCACTCCCAAGGCAATCCGGGAAGAATCAGTCCTATTGAAAACCCTATGAGGGTTGCTATGAGTCAACTCCACAACAATAACAAGAGCTGTGGGGTTCTTCTGTCCTTGTGTGTAGGGGATGGATTCCTTCTTTCTCTGGCTGGGGTTAGAGCTGGTGTGTGGGCACATGCCCTTTTCTTCTTTCTATTCTGAAGTCTCTTCTGCTGCATGAATTCGGTTGTGTTAACACCTTTATTGTGTCCTCTGTTGAATTCTCTATTTTTTTTCCTCCTGGAGTTTTAGTTTCTCCTTTGTTACTCTGGGACTTTTCATTCACAGAGTTACAGGGAGACTGCTTATAATCCACCATCTTGATTTCCAGTCCCCTAATTCACATTCACTAGATACATTATGGGGGCTGGGATTTAGCTCAGTTGGTAGAGAGCTGCTCTGCAGTCTCTGAGGTCCCGAGTTCGATTCCCAGCACCGCAAAATGGGAGAAGGATGTGGCAACCCACTCCCAAGGTAATCCCGAAACAATCTGCCATTGAAAACCCTATGAGGGTCGCTATGAATCGGACTCGACTTGACGGCACCTAACAACAACAACAAGATACATTATGACTGAGCCTGAAGGACAGGTCCTCCAGGGAACTGCATCCACTGGGATGAGAACACTCCCAGTGAAACCCACAGAAAAGGAAAAGGCAGAAGCACAACGAAACTCAGAGGCAATGGCACAGAGAAAGTCTGAAGAAGAAATGCAGACAGAAAGAGACAGTGAGAAAAGGAGAGGGGGAAAGTAAGGGAGAGAGACAAAGAGAGGGAGAAAGGGAGGGAGAGCAGGGAGGCAGAGACAGAACAACAGAGACATAGAAACAAAGATGGAAATGGACACAACAGGAGATAATGATGGGAATCTGAAAAGACAGAAACAGGGAGGGCCTGTGAAGAACAAAAATGTTGACAGGGCTGTCAATAGTACCTGTCCAAGAAGGTAAGCAGGGTCTGGTATCAGGTCTGTAGCAAGCTTGAGCAAAAGGTGGCTTTTTCCAATGGATTTAAACAAAGGCATCATACAGGCTAGTGCCAACCCCAGATGGCAATATATACACAAACTTGTAGGGAAAACAGGCAGCAGAGAGAGGCTGGATATGGCAGAAACAAGAGGACAGACATTGTCAGAATGGAGTAATAATAAAGACAGAGAACCAAGCCTGTATCCCAGCCTGGGGAAACACACAGAGCAGAGGTGTATGTGGGGTCCAGGTGGTTGACTCATACAAAGAGGTTTGCAATAGTCCCAAATGAGGGTGCACACTTTCCTCCATTTATACAGTACCCTTTTCCAAACCCAAAGTAGGCATAAATGGGAAATTCCATACTGGAGATGGAGGTAGGGAAGGTTTGTGATCTATCCCTATCCCTTGGCTTTGCTCAGGTGCCATCTGTCCTCTCGAGGAGCTATGTGATGTGGCCCACCAGTATGGGGCCTTGACCTTTGTGGATGAAGTCCATGCTGTAGGGCTGTATGGGTCCCGGGGTGCTGGCATTGGAGAGCGTGATGGAATTATGCACAAGATTGACATCGTCTCTGGAACTCTTGGTGAGTGAATTCCTTGGGCCTCCCTTGTATGCAACCCAGAGAAGAAGCCCCTGCCAGACTCTTTTTCTTCCTCCCCCCAAAACCTTCAGGAGTTGTTTGGGTAGAATTTATAGCTCCAGGCTACTGTCTTACGATTCCCCTCTCCACTCCCATCCCACTGCAGAGCTTCTGAGAAAGTCTGGGATTTTTTTTTTTTTTTTTTTTAAAGACCGCTGATCTGGACCTAATAGCCAGGTTCAATTTCAATAAGTGAAAAGCTGTGTTTCCCTCCTCCACACCAGCACCAGGCTTCTTCTTAGCTCTACTTCAGCCTTAACCAGCTAAAGGTCCCCACCCTGCTCCTTCCTATCTGGTCATTACATATGGCAGAACTTGACAGTCCTATCTCAGAGCCACAGAATTTATCATCTCTGTCTGCCTTGTCATGGACAAGAGAGATGAGCAGAGGCCTGAAGAAGGAGTCTGGAGCCCCAGCTTCTGGTCCACTTCTTTGTGTTACCTAGGGCCTAATCTTGTTCCCTTGGGGACTGATTATGGGGTCTATGCATATCTTTCTCCTTCCTGTCTCCAGGAAAGGCCTTTGGCTGCGTGGGTGGCTATATTGCCAGCACTCGTGATTTGGTGGACATGGTGCGCTCCTATGCCGCAGGCTTCATCTTTACCACTTCACTGCCCCCGATGGTGCTCTCTGGGGCTCTGGAATCTGTGCGGCTGCTCAAAGGAGAAGAGGGCCAAGCCCTGAGGCGGGCCCACCAGCGCAACGTGAAGCACATGCGCCAGCTACTAATGGATAGGGGCCTTCCAGTCATTCCCTGTCCCAGCCACATCATCCCCATCCGGGTGAGAATCCCAACCTGCCTGCTGCCCTCTCCACCTATCTCTTCTAGAAGCTTTCCCAACCCCCAACAAATGAATACCTGCTCCTGTCATCAAACTGGTTTTCCTGTGAACCCACCTCCTTGTTGCCAGCTTTGTCCCCCCTTCTGAAAGATTGTCAGCCATTCTGGATTAACCAATATATATTTTTTTGCATCAGATATTACCTTGTGCTTATTAGATTGTCCTGATACAATATTGAGTATTCATGGATGATAATTCAATGTTTTTCAAACTGTTTATCAAGATCATTAGTGGGTTACAAAATCAGTTTAGTGGGTTATTACTAGTATTAAAAAATAGAAAAACTAAAATAGAAAATGTTGGAGTATACCACATGTAGTGAAGGGTGTCAATTTATAAGGAATTTGTTCAGTTTTATATATGCGCATATGTGTATGTATGTGTATATGTGTTTATGTATGGTTCTAGTATAACACAGTTGTTACTGAGAATCGAGGTCAGAAAAATAAAATCAAAAGCCACAGGACTAGCTGCTGCTATTTTGGATCCCCAACTATGTTTGAGTGTTTAGTGCCTTCAAAATGAACTGCTACTTTCCTTAAATGACATATTTTTGTTTGAGTTAGTAGGTCAGGATGTAGGAAGGACATTTTTTGTGACGATTTTGTGAATGAGAAAGAAACTATCTCTTGGCATCTGTGGGGTATCAGTTCAAGCCCCTCCACCAGAATCCACAAATGCTGAAGTCCCTTTATGCAAAGTGACATAGTTTGTGCATATAACCTATTCAATCCTCCTGTATGCTTTAAATCATCTCTAGATTACCTACACCTGCAGTGGTAGCCCTGTGGCATCCGATCCCGTCAGATCTTGGAAGCTAAGCAGGGTCGGGCCTGGTTAGTACTTGGATGGGAGACCGCATGGGAACACCAGGTGCTGTAGGCTTGGGAGAAGGACCTGGCAACCCCCTCCCAAAAATCAATCTGCCATTGAAAACTCTATGAACAGCAGAGAAGCACTGACAATAGTGTTTCCCCTGTTGTACAGAGGGTCGCTATGAGTCGGATACCGACTCGATGGCACCTAACAACAGATTACCTACAGTACATAATTCAATAGAAATAGTTGTTATACTGTATGCTTAGGGAATAACAAGGAGAAAACTCTGTACACGTTCATTACACACACAATGTTTAAAAACATTTTTTGATCTGAGGTTGGCTGAGTCCCTGGATGTGGAACCTACAGATAAAGAGAGCCAACTGCACTCACTGCTCCGTAGGCTAATTCAATGTTCCCTCATAAGATTTCTTTTTTTTAAACATCTGATATTTAATTAACTCAGTGACAGCATCCCAGAGGTGGCTTAGTAGGTTTGTCTTCTCACTTGAAACCACCTCCAATTAACCAATGTGCTTCCTTTGCATACAGTTCAAGACAAGTCTCCTGGTGCCACGTGTACCCCTTCCTCCATATCTTATTGCTGGCCCTGGGTTTCTCCTCAATAGAAATTCTGGAGTTGCCACTGACTAAGTCCTTTATGAAAAAAATCTGTCTCCAAATTCAGTGGTGTTCCTTGATCTGGTGCCCTCCATCTGCTTAATGGAGCTTAGTTATTGGTGGTGGGCGCAGGGTGGCAGGTACTGAAAGGCCTTTCTCTTGAACCCAGGTGGGTGATGCAGCAGTCAACACCAAGATCTGTGATCTCCTACTCTCCAAATACAGCATCTACGTGCAGGCCATCAACTACCCAACTGTGCCCCGGGGTGAGGAGCTGCTGCGCCTGGCACCTTCCCCCCACCACAGCCCTCAGATGATGGAAAATTTTGTGGGTAAGTCCTAAACATGGGTGAGTACAGCATTTTCTGACTCCTTAGCCCTGGGATCTAAAGTAGTTGAGAGGACAGATTCCATTCAATTTAGAAAATATTTTTGGAATATCAGTTTTGTGCTGGGCCCTATACCAGGGACACAAATGAAAAAAAACCCCAGAGACTTGCAGACTTGGTTGGGGAGACCATGGTGGACTCAAATAATGACATTAAGGGGTAATCAAAGTGTAACAAAGACAATGCATGGGAGAGTTGTGGGAGAAGAGAAGAGGGGCCTGACCCAGCCTGGCAGACTCGACAGGCCTCTTGGTGGAGGTGACACCTGAGAAGAAACTTGCAAGTTGAGTGGTATTGGATTAATAAGAAAGAAGGTGTCAAAGAGGTATTCCCAGCAGAGGAAAAGATATGCAGAAAGGCAAGGAGGAGGGTGAGAAGCAGCTTGAGAAATAGCAAGAACAATAAGCAGGAGTTATTAGAATGTAGGGCAGCAGAGATGGAGTTGGAGAGGAAAGTCAATCTATGAGTCTACAAACATAACATGAGACAGGGAGTAACTAGATTGAGAGGCTTGTGGAGCTGATTAGTTTGGTTTTTTACCCTGAAACTTGTAGATCCCTGGCCTATTGAACAGAATTAAAGCTCTTTGGCAGGGCATTTAATTCCTTCCATGTGGTAACATTTATGCCTTCTCCTCTCCTACCACATGTATTTTATTCCTCCAGCTGCACCAGATAATTTCAGGTTCCCTTTTTTTGCTCTGCTCTCTTTGAGTCTTTTCTAATGCTGCTCTCTCTCTCTTTTTTTTTTTTTTTTGGTACTGGGGTTTGAACCCAGAGCCTTGCACTTGCATGCTCTGCAAGTGCTGGACCACTGAGATGCATCCCCAGCCCATTTTTTTTTTTTTTACTTTTTGAGACAGGGTCTCACTAAGATACACAGACTGCCTTTGGTCTCGGACTTGTGATCCTCCTGCCTCTGCCTCCCAAGCCGCTGGGATTATAGGCATGCGCCACCGTGCCTGGCCATGCTGCTCTCTTTGGATTGGAATGTCCTCCTCACCCTTTCTTTTGGCATACTTCCCATTATCTTCTAGTCTTAACTCAGGCATACTTTCATTCATTCTTTCAACAAGTATTTGTTAAGTACTTGCTGTGGGCTACACATTATTCTACGTGCTGGGGATTCAGTAGTAAACAAATCAGACCAAAATTCCTACCCTTCTGGAGCTTAATTCTAGTGGAAAACATTTTAAAAATCAGCAAACTAAATAATATGTTAGCTCTAACTGCTGTGGGAAAAACAAAACATGAGAAGGGGGATAGAAAATGCTAGGGGCAGAGGCTAGTTTGAAGGAGGGCTGTAGTATTAGAGTGGCAAGAGTACAGACTATTGAGATGACACTTGAGCAAATATCTGAAGAAAGTGAAGGAATTAGACATGCAGATATCTAAAGGAAGAGCACACTAGGTGGAGAGAATAGCTGAAGGCAGGGGAGATCCTAAAACAGGAGTATTTATTTTATATCTGAGGAATGATAAGAAAAGTGCGGATGAAGTGGTGTCAGCAAGTGGGAAAAAATAAGAAGATAAAGGCAACGCAACACCAGATTGTGTAGGATATTGTAGATCACTGGAAGGATTTGGGTTTTCACTCCAAGGTCCTTTGGAAGGATCTGAGCAGAGGGCTGACATTTCTGACTCAAGGTTTAACAGAATTGCTCTAACTGCTATGTTGAAAATACACTGAAAAGGAGAAAGTGAAAGCAGAGACACCCAGTAACAGGCTACTGTAATATTCCAGGTGAGAGACGATGATTGTAGCTCAGATTTGGTGATAGCAATGGAGGTGATGAAAAGTAGTCAGATTTTTACAGTATGGGGCAGTTGAACCCAGGGCCTTGAGCAGTGTTCTACCACTGAGCTTCACCCCCATCCCATTTTTTATTTTTGACTTTGAGGCAAGGTCTTAGTAAATTGTGCAAGCTGCCTCTGGCCTCAATGATCCTCCCTCCTCAACTTCCTAAATCACTGAGATTACAAGTGTGTCCCACAGTGCCTGACAGGTGGTCAGACTTTGAAAGTGAAGCCAATGGTATTTGATGATAGATTGGATGTGGGGTAAAAGAAAGAGAATAACAAAGGCTGGTTCTGAGAGTTTTGGACTGAGCAACTAGGATTGCCATCAACCAAGATGAGGAAGGTGGAAAATAGAGCAGGTTTGGTGGAGGGTGTCTGTCAGGTGCTGTCAAGTTGGGTTCGACTCATAGCGACCCTATGTATAAAAGAACAAGAGGCACTATTTCTGACAGTGATTTTCTGCTATTCATAGGGTTTTCAATGGCTGATTGTCTTTTGGGAGTGGGTTGCCGGGTCCTTCTTCCTATCATTGGATATACATATCTGGAAATCAAGACAGTTATGGGTTGGAGATGAAAATTTCAGAATCATCAGCATGTTGATGATGGTTAAAGCCACAAGAGTAGACAAGATGCTAAAGGCATGAGCACAAAAAAGGCTAGGGACAAAGCCCTGCCACACACCTGAGGTACTTTCTACAGCTGGGTCAGGTTCCCAACCCTACCCCCTGAGTAAAGCCTCCCCCTGCCCCAGGCTCCCTGGTCACAACACAGATGTCATTAGTGTGATTACTGGATTGTGCCATTTTCCTCACTAGGCTGTTGTTGTTGTTGTTAGGTGCCATCGTGTCGGTATCCGACTCATAGTGACCTTCATAGGGTTTTCAATGGCTGTTTCGGGATTGCCTTGGGAGTGGATTGCCAGGTCCTTCTCCCATTTTTGTGGTGCTGGGAATTGAACTTGGGACCTCAGAGACTGCAGCGCAGTGCTCTACCAACTGAGCTAAATCCCAGCTTTCCAAGCAGAGATTCACTTTTTGGCCCACAAGCCCTATACTTATGGAGTGGGACAGGCCAGGGTAGTATGATTTCAAATTGTGTCAAAGGAGTGCGTCCCAATCTTTTATACATTTCAGCACCCATAGACACATGGTAACAACAACTCATACGGGATCAAACAGATGGTCTTGAGGCACCACAAAAGATTGAGGGACTCATTATCTTGGTGCATGCATACTGTGACAGAAGGCTTTGAAAGACCAAGTCTAACCAATTCTTTCCCTCTCTCCTCTCTCCACCTTCAGAGAAGCTGCTGGCAGCCTGGACTGAGGTGGGACTTCCCCTCCAGGATTTCTCTATGGCTGCCTGCAATTTCTGCCACCGTCCTGTGCACTTCGAGCTCATGAGTGAGTGGGAGCGTTCCTACTTTGGAAACATGGGGCCCCACTATGTCACCACCTATGCCTGAGAAGCCAGTTGCCCCAGATGCCTATCCTACTTGCAATTTACTCAGGGCTGGGCCTCCTCCTGTCCTTTGCTTTGTTGTGTGCCTCTAGCTGACTGAAAATAAAGAGCAAACTGCAGCATGTGTAGCCCTTTTTTTGGATAAAAAAACAGACAACTGCACTATACTGACTCCCTCAAACCAGTGCCAGACCCATGAAAGAACTACAGATCACCTGTTGGTCTGACCACCCCATTTTACTGACAGGGAAAGAGGAAAGAAATGCCTCAAAACTATACTGTGAGTTGCACAAAGAGTCCAAACACTTGGCAGATTTGAAATGGGTTTCCGATAGTTTCAACAGAAGTCCAGGGATCTATTCTTAACAGATAGAACCTTAAACCTGGGCCTCAAGTAGCCTCCAAAGCCAGGGGATATAGTGGGTACTGAGGCTGACTGTTCTTAGTTGTTTGCTCTTAGTTAGGAAGGAATGGCTCCCTAAACTGAGGAGGAATTTTCCAGTAGGGGGAATGGATGCCTTCCTCAGTCCATTATCCCCCTTTCCTCCCACAGCATCTTGTAGGACATACTAGCCCCATTTTCCAAGGTGAAAAAAGAGGCTTGGTTATAGCATGCAACGCGTTCAAGGCAATGCTCCCAATAGAGAGTTAATGATATTACTGGCTGAGGAGGCTTGCGATATCCCAGGTCCTGCCTTGCGACTCTGATGGCTGAAGCACCCTTTCTTTCCACCCTGTAACCCATCGGTGGCAGGTGAGGGACACACTAGTTGGGAAGCTCTCATTTAAAGCTACATAGCCTGCTGTGCTTTCTGCCACACCACACCCGGCTCCCTTGATGATCCCACCTTGGCAGTGTAGAATCCCTACAGCCTAGCAGAGCCCTGTATTGTGTCTGCTGCTCATCCCTCCTCCCCTCTCCCTGGGAGTTATCTCACTGGGTTGCAAGAAGCAGGCAAACCCAGTACTGAGGTAGCTCCTCTGACTTAACTTTACAGAGCACATGCAAAATACACTCTCCATGTGGTACACTTTATTTATGAACAAATATGTACATTTCCCAGTAGGGACAGAAGGGGTTTCAAATCACAACTTCCTCAGCAACTGGTTCCCTTCTGAGAGGAAGGTGAGAAGTGGGGTGGAAGACTAGGTCACACCATTAAGGTATAAGCTCACCAGTAAGGAGGAGTTAGGTAAGAAGACAGGAAGAGAGGCCTTGGAGGAGGAAGAAAAGGAGGTGGGGGAGAAGGAGGGGGGCCTTGGGGGAAAAAGAAAAGGAAGAACAGAAGGAAAAGGAGAAAAAGAGAGGAAGAAGAAAGAAGGGAAGGAGGCCTTGGGGGAGAAGGCAGTATTGGCAGCTTAGGAGGAGGGGAGCCGGTATCAGATCCTGTGCAGGAGTGACCGTGCCAGATACCCCCAGAGCTTGGTTGCTTCAGCTGGGCCTGCTCCAGAGGAAGAAGCTGCACCTGGAGGAGGGGTCACTGGGAGGACCCCGGGGCCTGGCACACATGTAGAAGCAGCGGCCCAGGTTAGGTCCTGGCTTCTTCACAGTACGCATAACACAAGGCTCCCTATGGCCTCCACAGAGGGGCATGGGCGAGGGCCCCCCCAGCACAGATTTCCAGAACGAGGTCTGCACTTCCTTTTCGTCTTTGGCTTCTGAAGCCTTGGACTGCTCTTTCAACACTTTGGCCATCACCTCCTCTTCTGGAATCTTAGGGGTCACAAGATTACTCACCAGAGGCAGGCTTGGGAGCTCCACATCAGGTGTTTGAGGATGGCTGGAGGAGGGCTGGAAGTAGCTTGTCAGGTTTTTCTGGCTTCTTCTGGAGCCAGCCTGCCTTGGCCGAGGTCTGGCTGAGCGTACCGGGGCCTTGTTTTTCCCTTTCTGCACCTGGGTGTGACCGCTGAGCTGCAGTACTGACTGCTCCAGCACAGGTTCTTGTTCACGTGGAACTAGGAAGCGGAGAATCTTGAGCTGTGTCCCTGCAAACTCAGGGAGGAATCGAGTACACAGAGGTGGGCACTGTTTCGCAGGCACAGAAGTCACATTCAAGACAGCACCAACAGGGCAGTGGTCGGAGCCCATCACCTCAGGGAGCAGGAAGGAGTCCTGGAAGGTATCCATGACCAGGGTCCTGTCCCCCAGTATATAGTCAAGCCGGGTGCCATAGTTGAGATGGCGGGCACCGCTGAGCACTGACCAGCAGGTGAAGGCCCTCTCCTGCTTTGGTTGGAAACAGCGGTAGCTATCGATGAAGGGGCCTACATGGGACCCTGCCTGGCACCCCAGGTTACTGAGTAAGCAATCCATCCACTTGCGCCCTGGGTCCTCTTCAAAGCACTCCTAGGAAAAGGAGAGGGAGATGCAGAGAAAGGCAGAACTAGACCCTTAGAACTGGAAGAATTAGACTGTTTCATTTTACAAATAAGAAAATTTGGTTGTCCCAAAGGGGACTACTGCTCAAGGTCATACAATCCAGAACTGGCAGGGATGAATTTCCATTTTTTTTTTTTTTTTGCAGTACCGGGGAGATGAACCCAGGGCGTCACGCATGCTTTTTGCAAGCACTCAACCGCTGAGCCATACCCTCACCTCAGCCCTGAAATTCCACTTCTAACCTTACTGATTTAAAAGACCATGCTTGATTTTCCCTCTATGTCACACTGCACTTACCTCGCTTTAATCCATAACTGCCAAGTCTGAAAGTGTGTTGTTTGCTTAATCAAAGCAATTCCCAGAACTGCTTTTCAAAAGAATGGAAAATAGGAAAAGTTGTTGTCTCTACAGAGTAGCAGGGCAGGATTAGGAGTAAGGAAGAATGTTACCTTTTCCTTGAAGCCCTCTAGCACTATTTACATGCTGTGTCAACATTCTCATTGATCATGCCTCCCTCCTGTGCTAAGAGGCCGCATGGCTCCATGTCTGCATGCTTCCTTTGGCTCTGATCCCTGACTCATTCATCTATCTGTTCAATCGGCACATGCACACCCTCATTCACTCACAGCAACAGTATGTTCACAGAACACCTATTATATGCCAGGTATGATGCTAGCGACAAAGGAGGCTGCCTTTTGGGAAGTGACCTTCGGGAGAAAAGATGTGAAGGCTGTGCAGGAATAACCTGAGTAGAGGGGCATCCAAATTGTGTCATCATCCTCAATGATAGGCCTGTGGAGGGAGGGTGTGGCACACCGAAAAGACCCCAAGGGAAACCAGACTGAGGACACCAGTAGGATATGATTGCTGGAGTCCATGGAAGCAAGATATGATGGTCACTTGGATCAGAGTAGTGCTAAAGGAAACAGACAAATGAAATTGAGAGATGATTTGGAGGCCGAATCAACAGTACTCACTGACCAACTGGATTTGGGAAAGGGGGTAAAGAAGGGCAATAAGAAGACTATACCCTGGCTTCTAGTTGGAGCGACCAAGAGGATGATGGTGCCATTTAGAGAGAAATGTAAACTAGAAGAGTTCGTCTGGTGGGAAGCAGATATGTTCTGCTATTTTGAAAAGACTGTCATCTAAGCTGATTTTATTAGTTCTGTTATTCTGGAAGAATGAAGGATGTACACTGGAGACATCTGGGACAGCTCTGACCTAAGCAGAGAAGGCATAAAGGTATATAGTACTATCACAAGAAGCCAAAAGAACCAACTGAGGGAATGAAGAATGAGGCAGGGAAGGGGGCATGAAAGCTTACACTTGTAGAATTTACCCCCATCCCCAAAACACCACCACCACCACTCTCTCATTATCTCAGTCCTGCCATTTTCCCAGCTGGTAGCCACATCTACATTCATATGGCTTTCCTGCAAACTAATCAAGGAATCTTCCCATGACCCTTTTTCTGAGCCAAGTCCAAGGCTGAGTCGGACTGTGCTAGAATTGATCACCCCTTTGATATTATGATATACATTTTTTGGCTTTCATCCATGGTTGCTGGTTTATAACTCCCTCCTCGTCTATAGCTGTACCACCCTGGTGTCCAATCTCATCACATGTCAGAAGCTAAGATGGTTAGTCAGGTTAGTCCTTGGATGGGAGACTGCCTGGGAATATTGAATACTGTAGGCTTGGGAGAAGGACCTGTCAGCCCACTCCCCTAGACTATCAGCTACTAAAAATCCTATGAATAACAGAAGCACTGACTATAGTGCTGGGCATGGCACAGTGTTGGGTAGTGTTTTCGTCTGTTGTACATATGGTGGCTGAGTCAGATCTGACTCAACGGCACCTAACAACAATATCAACAACTCCCTCCTCAAGGCAAGCAATAGCAACTAGAATTTTTCTTCCCCCAAGGCAGGTCACAGACACTAATCTTCCCCTACCTATTCATTAAGAAATTCTTGGACCTACCCTTGCCTGATAGTAGGTCATAAGACCCTTATTCCATAGGGGTCCTGCCTGAACCTGTGAGGGAGGAATGATGAAGAATCTTGACAGACAGGCCTTGCTGCATTTCCCTACCCAATCTTTTAGCAATCATGCCTATGCAGTGAAGTCTCTATAAAACTCAAAGGACAGGGTCCAGAGTGCTTCTGGATAGCTGACCGTGTGAGGCTTCCAGGAAGGCAAACAAGAACTTATCCATATGCTAGAAGGCCGGCGTATCCCAACTCCATAGGAACACAAGCGCTGTACTCAGGACCCTTCCAGACTTTGCTCTCCGTGTATCTGCAGCTGGCTGTTTATTTGTATCCTTTAAAATATCCTTTATATTCAACTAGCAAATGTAAGTAGAGTGGTTGCCTGACTCTAGCAAAGTGTTTTCTTTATTCTAGCAAATTAACGGAACCTGAGGGGGTTGTGGGAACCTCTGTTTATGGCTGGTTGGTCAGAAGTTCAAGAGGCCCAGACTTGTGACTGGGTTTAAAGAGGGGGCAAGTCTTGGGGACCAACCCTCAACATGTGGGATCTGACTGTCTCCAGACAGACTGTCAGAACTGAAGTGGATTAGAAGATACCTAGCTCAAGTCCATTCCTGAAGAATTGCTTGCTTGTTGATAGGGGAAATCCTCACACCTTTTGAGGTCACAGAAATCTTCTGTGTTGATTGTTGTGGCGTGAGAACAGAGGAGAAATAGGCAGTTTGTGCAACATAGGAACCTTCTATATGAGGACAGCTAAGATGAGAAGTGGCTTATACATTCTATGGCAGTGGTTCTCAAGCCTGGTTATATAAAAAAGTCAGGTTAGGGTCTTGCAAAATATACCACTACCCTGAGCTCATACTCAAGAGATTCTGATTCCATTGCTCTGGAGTGATGCTAAGGTATTGATATTTTTGTGCTAATATGCAGTCAAAGGTTAGGAGCCATTGGCCTGGAGGAAATTAGAGATCAGACGTTCACGTAAGAAAAAAAGATAGAAGGGAGGGGATGGCTACCAATTTGGAGTACGGTACAAAAGCTAGAATGAGAATGACTTTTGCAATGGGCGTAGGAGATACCTGTCTAGAGTAGATAGGGTGTGTATGGATACTGAGGATAGGAATGGAGACAGGGCACAGAAAGTGCCTTGAATGCCTGCTCTTGATGTTTTTTTTCTGCATCACCGAGGTAAAATGGCGGTACTGAATGTTCATGAGTAGGAAACACATAATGACCAAAACAATGTGGGCTTCAAGTCCTCAAAATCTGGCCCTCAAAAGAACTCTCCAGCCCCACTTCCTACCACTCACCTTACTTCCCATGACAGCCTAAAAAGAATGATATTTGCAGTTCTCCACGTACACCAATTTCTCAACTTGAAACCTTTGCCCATGCTGACATGTTTTGCTCCCTCCACTGCAAAGCTCAGTTCTATTCATCTTTTACAATTCAGCCATTTTCAGCTGCCTGTCCTGATGTCTATGTTACTCCCATCTTTGGACTCTCCTAGTCTCTCATGCTGCCATCTCTACCTCAGTCCTGAGTACACCACTCTACAATTGGTTGGCCACGTGCCTGTAGCCCACCAACACACTGAAGTTCTGAAGGGCCAAGAGCTGGATTTGATTCATAACTGAGTCCCCAGCACATGGTTCAGGGTCAGGCCAAGGGAAGGATCAGTACTGTCTATTGAATGAAGGATCCTCAGTACTTTTAGAATAGTGTTTCAGTGGGACTAGCATATCAAAATAAAAACCTTCTACACAGCAAAGAAAATAATCAACAGAGATAAGAGATAATCTACTGAATGGGAGAAAATACTTACAAACTATCCATTTAATAAGGGATTAATATACAGAACATATAAGAAACTCAACTGTAAAATCATCATCATCATCATCATCATCATCATCATCATCTGATTAAAAAATGGGCAAGTGACCTGAATAGACATTTCTCAAAAGAAGACAAACAGCCAAAATGTATATGAAAACATGTCCAACATCATGAATTATCAGGGAAGTATGAATTAAAACCACAAGGAAATATCATCTGACTCCACTTAGAATGGCTATCACCAAAAAGACAAGACATAACAAATGCTGCCAGAGACACAGAGAAAGGGTAACTTGCACATACTGTTGGTGGAAATATAAATTAGTGCAGACATTTTGGAAAACAGTATGACGTGCCCTCAAAAAGGTTAAAATGGAACTACTATATGATCCAGTAATCCCACTTCTGGGTATACACCCAGAAAAAATCAAGATGTCGAAGAGACATCTGTACTCCCATGTACACTGCAACATTGTTCCTAATTACCAAGATAGGGAATCAACACAGACATCCACCGATGGATGAAGAACATATGGTATATATACGTACAAAATGAATCATTATTTTGCTATAAAGAATGAAATCCTACCATTTGAACAAAATGGATGGAACTGGAAGATATCATGTTATATGAAAAAGAGTCATGCACAAAGACAAATACCGTACGATCTCATTCATATGTGGAAGCTAAAAACCTTGATCTCATGAAAGTAGAGTAGTGGTTGCCAAAAGCTGGGAAGGGTGGAGAGAGAGGGACAGAGAAGGGCTCGTTAATGGGTAAAAAATACAGTTTGATAGGAGGATAAAGTTCTAGAGTTCTAGGGCATGTTGTTGTTATTAGGTGCTGTTGAGTAGGTATGCAACTCACAGCAACCCTACATACAATAGGAGAAAACAGTATTATTACTGCTTCTCTGCTATTCGTAGGGTTTTCAATGGTAGATTGTTTAGGGAGTGGATTGGTGGGTCCTTTTCCCAAGCCTACAGCACCTGGTATTCCTAGGTGGTCTCCCATCCAAGTACTAACCAGGCCCAACCCTGCTTAGCTTCTAAGATCTGACGGGATTGGATGCCACAGTGGTGTGGCTGCAGGCTGTTCTATGGTATAGAAGAGTGATTACTATGTTGTTGTTAGGCCCCAGAGTTGGATCTGACTCATAGCAACCCTAAGTACAACAGAAAAAAACACTACCGAACACTGTGCCATGAACACGATCTTTTCATATTTGAGCCCATTGTTGTAGCCACCAGGTTTCTTCTCATTTTGAGTCATGCCACATCAGCAAAAGAAGGTCCCAGGGGCTTTACTCCATTCTCATCATTAAGGTTGAGTCTATTTTGAGGAGGCAACTCTTCCTCAGTTGTTTCTTGAATGCCTTCCAGCCTGGGGGGCTCATTTTATGGCACTACATTTGACAGTGCTTCTCTGCTTTTCATAGGGTTTTCAACAGCTAATTGTTTCGGGAGTGGACTGCTGGGTCCTTCTTCCTAGTCTGTCTTAGTCTGGAAGCTCAGCCAAAACCTGTCCACCATGGGTGGCCCTGTTGGTATCTGAAATACCTGTGGCATAGCTTTTAGCATCACAGCAATAGGCAAACCCCCACAGCATGACAAGTTGACAGATACATGGGGAGGGTGATTAGAGCTAGAAATAATTTATTGTATATTTCAAAAAAGGTAGTTGAAAGTACCTATTTGAATGTTCCCTACACAGAGAAAGGGCTGGGACTTAGCTCAGTTGGAAGAGTGCTGCTCTGCAGGCTCTGAGATCCCAAGTTTGATTCCCAGCACCACAAAAACGGGAGAAGGACATGGCAACTCACTCCCGAGGCAATCCCAAAACAATCAGCCATTGAAAACCCTATAAGGGTTGCTATGAGTCAGACACAACTCATGGCACCTAACAACAACACAGAGAAACAGTAAATGAAGTGACAGATATACTAATTACCCTAATTTGATCATTACATATTGCATAAATATATCAACATATCACATGGTACCCCATAAATATGTACAAATATTATGTATTATTTAAGAACAAAAAAGAATAGTATTTCAAACTAAGCTCTGCTTTTCTATAAAGGATAATGCCTCCAGGGCCAAAAACCCGGCCCTGTCTTGCTCGCTGTATAAAACCCGATAGGAATGGGACCTGGGACCTAGAGGGAGCCTTACCAGGTTGCCTGCTTCACAGTGGTCAATGGGGCGGTGGGCTGTATTCAGGTCCCCTAGAATGATCACATGGCTGAAAAACATAATGCAGGATTATTTACTGGACATTCAAGAAAGGGAAGCAGTAGTCTTGGCCTATATACTTTTCCCCAGGTCCAAGGGCTCAGAGAGGCCACCTCCCACATGGAGGCTTTAGCCACCAGGTACTCAGAGCAGTCTACCTCTTCCACTTTCCCATTTTGCCACAACCTGGCTGCCTTTCACACAGGACCAAGCAAATTCTGAGCAACAAAAGTGACACAGTTCTGTTTGAGATGACTGCCTTATTGATCTCTACCTAATGCCATCTTTCTCATCCTTCAAAACTGTGCTCAGGTACTACTTCCTCGAGGAAGCAGCCCTTGATGATTCGAATCCACCCTCACTTTTTTGTCCCTCCCTGGAATGAAACTTTCATTGGCTGCTCCCAGGCACTCTCCTACCCTCATCCCATTTCATCTTTAAAACTCTCCTGTGTGGTGGGGATTCACACACTCATTTGACAAAAGAGAAAACAGAGGCAGTACTAGCCTTGGAGCTCACAGTAAGAGGAGTCAAAGTATCAAACCCATGTTTGTGTCACTTTACCTTGTCCTCACAACTCTTAAGAGAGCAAGGCCCTTCAGGTGGGCATAGCAGTGTCTGCAACTAAGCTATGAAGGAACTCAAAGACAAAGATTCTGTATCCCTTCCAATGGAGCATGACACAGGGATGGACACCCAGGACAAGCTCAAGGAAGCTTTGCTGCCCAGACTTGTAGTACCTGCCAGCTGCCAGGAGGGCTTCTGCTCGGATCTGCAGTAAGCGATAGAAGTGCATCTTAAAGGTCAGACGCTCAGGCTTCTCAGGGTCAGCACGGGGACAGTACACGTTGATTAGGGTCAAGGTCTTCTCCTTCCCATCCCATGTGCTGGGGAGAAAAGAACCCCCCCCCCAAAGAGGTCAGCTTCAAGCCTCCTGCCCTGGATTCAGAACACGTAGCTTCCACTTAATGGGTGTCCATGAGATAGAAGAGAAGGGGCTAAGGAAACATGAATGAGCAGGCATGCACAGGACTTGGAGACTGACAACACGTGAGGGAGAGAGGGGCATGAAGGATGACACCCAAGTAAATCAGGTGATGATGTTGCCATCCACGGAGATAACACACTCAGAAGGAGAGCAACTTGGGGTAATGAGTTCCACACTAAGTTGATTTTGAGGAACCTGTGGTAATAAGAGAGGTGCACCACCAAGCCCGACTCCCACTTTAGAGATGGAAACTCAAGGCTGAGGTGAACATGTTTACCAGGATCACATAGTGAGCAGCCCAGCCAGGACTAGAATCCAGGAAAGGTAAGTTTGGGAGGTTTTCTATAGTCAATGCATGTTTATGAGGCAAGCCTTAGAATCTCAACACTGAGTAGAATCAAAACAATGCTCAGTGGCCTGGGGATATGGGATATTACCGGATCTTGTGCTGTGTAAGGAGGGCACGGCCCTCACTATCCAAAGCCCGGAGCTCCTCGTGGGTGAACTCATCCATGTTTCCATAGCAACCTATATCCCCATTCTGGGTGGCAAAGAGGCCACTCAGGCCTTCTTCAGCAGCCACTGGGGTAGCGCTGTCCTTACAGAAGGTGGCTACACCTGGGGACAGAGAGGGTATTCTGAATAGGATTGACAGCCAACACTTTACAGCCTGTGCTACTCCAGTTGTTACCATACAGGTCACCTGAATTATCTTCATAAAATGTGGCTCTTTATTTTTTTATGTATTGACAGCTCTTCCAACTGAAGGGTCAGAGATGGCTCCACAGAGTCTGAGGAAACTTGACTCACACTCTGAAGCTTCAGTTACTTCACCTAAAGAATCCATAGAATAATAGCAGCTAATGTTCTAAGTATTTTACATGGATACAGGATAAGTATTTATACAGTATTTGCTATTATTATCATCACATGGATGCACATGTTTAATCCTTGCCCAAGGACATATGCATTATCTTCATTTTTTAGCTGAGAAATCTGAGGTACAAAGGTAAAGTAACTTGTCAGAGGGTACACAGCTAGGAAGTAAGCCATGATTTAAACCCTGGCAGTCTGTCTCCAGAGCTCACCCAATGAACCACAACACTGCTGTGCTTCTGAGGTCCAAAAGGGTAATTTTAAATGTAAAATTACGCTTCATACAATCTAATTTTATGGGACTTTAGTTCTGTAGACTAAAAGTCTAAATTTCTTATTACCTTCTCATCAAATATTAGAAACCCTTTCCCCCTACTTGCCTCCAAATCGAACACTAATTATTTAAAGTCTCCAGAAAATCCCACTTACCAGAATAGCCACTACGGCTGCGGCTGAAGCTGAAATAGGAGTTATAGCCCTCAACAATAGCCAGGGGCTCTGTCAGTACATCCCCTGGAAAAAAATGTAATGTTAAGGCAGAGGTAAAACTATGACCCAAAACACAGAAAGGCCCAGAATTACAGTTGTAGGCTAATTACTAGCCCATATCAGAGCCAGAGTTAGGAGGAAATGAGGTTTATGATAAGAGGAGCCAGAAAAATGGAAAAGTCAGAGAAAGAACTGATATCAAAATTAGAAGGTGGGGATGTAGGGAAAGCTTATGGAGTGGGAGGTGGAGAATTAGTGAGGAGAAGAGAATCAGCTAAGCCTGGGGGTCTAAGTGATGGGAGGGGGTTGGGGGTGGGAAATGGGGATATGGGAGAAACACTTGGGGATCTGAGCTGAGGGAAGGAAGTAAAAGGGAATTAGGAGATCTGAACTGAAGAGAAGGGAAAAGAAATTAGGAGATCAGAGAGGGGGAAGAGAGGAATTTAGGAGGTCTGATCTTTGAGTAGGAGAAGGTGGAGTTAGGGGGTCTGAGCTGGGGAAGAGGGATAGGGATAAAGGGAACTGGGGATCTGGGATGGAGGAAATTAGAGTCTAAGCTGGGGGACCAAAGATGGGGTGGGATTTAGAGGGTCTGAGACGGGGGCAGGGATGGAGAACTGAGGGATCTGACTTAGGGGTGGGAGATAGACAGTGTAGAGGGGAAGAAAATTCAAGGGATCAAGTTGGGGCGGTAGAATGAGTGGATATGAGAGGCCAAAGTTCTGCGGCAGACTGGAGAGGAAATTAACATTAGGGGATCCACCTGCGGTGGGAGAAGATGGCTTAAGGAACAAGGGACCAAGATGCTGAGGTGGGCCTAAGGGCTGGAGTTTCAGTACAGGAAAACGGGAAAATGAAACGAAATGGAGCAGGGATAAAAGTTATAGGAAAAGGAAAGCATGGTAGGAATCCTGGATTCTTGAGTGCTCACTGGTCACTTTGGTCTCCTGGAAACAGACGATATCGGCACCCAACTTGTCCAAAATACGTCCCATGGCCATGGTGGCACAGTTGCTGGGGTCCCGGCCTGCCACCCCTTGTAGGGGACTCCGGATCCCATTGATGTTCCAGCTCACCACGCGCAACATCTTAACAAACTTCAATGCGGCTTTTGAAAGCCCGCTACGGCGCGCAGGGAAACAGATGTCAGCTCGGAAGCCGGCCAGAGCCCGCCCTTGACGCGCACTTGCGCATGCGTTCTAGTTCTTGCCACGGAAGGACTTGATGCACACGGGGTGGGGCTTTGAGCTCCTCAGTTCTCATTGGCGGGAGGCGGAACGCTAAGGTGGACGCTGAAGGGGCGGGGCAGATCGCCAGGAAGAATGAATCCAGACAAAGGTCGAAGATTCAGCTTCTGTGTCTCTCGTCGTACTCTGGCCCAGACTCCTGAATCTGACTGCATTTCTCTACTGGTCAAAAGTTTCCTTGGCGCTTCCGGTTACTTACAAACTGGATTTCGCCCCCTTTTAAACCGCGAACTCTGCGAAACCGCGCGGCGGCCAAAGCCCCGCCTCCAGCGCGTAGACCACTTATCTAAGTGTGCGTTTGGCGGGCGGAGCTTCCGCCTCTCTCACGCTCTGTGTTCACTTGTGGCTGGGGCGAATGGAACTTCGTGGTAGGAAGAGGGAATAGTAAGAACCGTTTTACTGTGATGAGACTTAGGAGCATGGCCTCTGGCTTTATTTGGGTAGGAGGCAGGAGAAGATTGTCTCAAATCCGCCCTGTAGCTGATATTTGTCTTGAGCCTCAGAGTATCCAGAAGGATGTGACCACATACTTGCTCTTGGTTCCATTTCTCAGCTGAGTAGATTGAGGCCCAGAAAATTTATGCTCAGGAATAGCATTGTCTCCCGATGCAACCAGGGCTTTTCCTTATGCATTCTTTCATTTCATTCTTAGGACAACCCAGTAAGGGACGGTGAAGCTGAATAAGAGAGGTTGAGTGACTTCACCGCAATCTCACAGAAATGGTAGAGCCAAGATTCAAACCGTGTCTTCATCAGCTCAAGGATTACTTTCCTGAGCAAGATTTTACTGACCACACACCTCCACATTTAAGTCTTTTTCTCTGGGTCCCCACCGTACCCTATGTATGGCTCATTCTGTCACAGCATTTATCACAATGCACAGCTACCATTGATTATTATTCCTGTTGCCACTAGACTTCCAGCAACTTGAGAGCAGTGACCATGTCTGATTTTTCTTTTTAATTCCATTTCCTAATACTGGGCACAGCATAAATTATGAGGAAATAAGTATTTGTTAGATGAATGAACAAAGGGCAATAGCAACCATAACAGGCTCACGAACGGTCTCAAAACCAAAAATAAAAGACATGCCCAATTTCCAGGGAAAAGTATAATTTTGCATCCTTGGGTTTCTCACCCAGAATTGCAGCATAATTACTCCCCCTGCCCCAACTTCACAGTGTTAGATCCATCATCCTCAGTCGCTGTAGAAAAAGACCCAGCCAGCTGCTTTTCTTCCCAGAGGTCTTAAAGGTTGCCTGCTATGTGTTGCCATCAGAAAGTAGTTCTGTAATTAAAATAAAAATTTTTGTGCTTTGAGCCTTTTTTGTGCTTTGGGAGTTACTAATTTAGGATTGAATCCCAGGAGTGGGGTAACTAGGACAAAGGAAATGAATATTGTTATTGCTCTTGCTTCATGTTGCCAGATTAGTTTCCAGTAAGGCATTTGGCCATTTGCACTGAAGGCTGATCTGAAATTTAGCCCCAAGGAAATCCAGATCTTGCTTGTCTCAATAGCTGGTTTTAATTTCCCCATTCTGCTGTGGCTTGTTAATATTAGTTCTGACCTTTGGGGCAAGGTGAACACATGGTTGGACTTAAGAGAAAAGGCTCTGGGTGGCACAGGAACTCCTTTGGCAACTACAACAGCTGATATTCCAACAGAGTACACACACCCCTAACGAGGGTTCTTCCTCAGCCTTCCCAGGACCAACGAATGTCTCCAGGATTCCTCTTCGATGCCACCCACTGGACCTGCTTTGGGGATCTGTAAATGCAGGAGAGCTGTTGGATAATTAGCAATGGAAGAAAAAACCTCTAAGAGAACAGGTAGGTGAGAAAGAAAGAAAGGGAGATAGGAGTTACACAAACCCCAATCCATTCTTCAGGCTCTCTGGAAAGTTTTCTTTGCATAGGAAATTGGTTGATGGATATGGGAGAGTGGGGAAAAGATGATAGCTGTACCTAATCTATCTGTATTTTTAAAAACCATTTTGGACTGACTTTGTAGGATATTAGGCTGAAGGACAATTATCTAGCATCTTTGGAAGTCTCTCCAACTTGATCTAGTCTACTTTTAAATGAAATGTGTGATAGAGATTATGTCTCTTACCTTCCCTCTGGTGTGTAAAGTAGGACTGATTTGCTATGACATTTTCAATAAGCTCTCTATTTTCTCTGGGTATCAATAGACTCCTCTGTAAAATGGAAATTAGAGTCCCTAGCCTACTTCCCTCAGAGGCCTGGTCTGCAGATCAGGAAGGTAGGAAAACAGGATCCATAGCTCTTTGGAAACATTTTAGGATTTTCATGCTCTGTCTGAGATTAGTGGTCCTGCTTTTTCTGTAGCATTCAGAAGCAATACACCCACAACCCTCTGGTTGCTCTTCTCTCTGAGTGACTATGAAGAGCCACTTCTAGGACTAGAATGCAGTGAGCTTTTGGGGCTCAGGCATGGGAATGAAAATAGTAGGGGGGATGACGGTCCAGGGCAATGGCTGAGAAGGAAATGAGTCCTACGCTGCTACCACAGAAGGTTTGATATGTACTTTGCATGCACCTAGCCTTTAAGTGTGTGACCAAACTCCTTTCAGTCCTCTGCTCCCCACAGATACATTCATACCCATGCATTCCAGTAATTACTAATAAGGATTTTGGATTTTATTGTCTATGAGTACTGTCTTGATGCTGTAAGTGGGATTTCTCCTCATACAGTATACTTTACTTCCCTAGAGATAGCCCCATTTTAGAATTTATGGCTCAACTCTTAGTCTTGAGTGGGAATGTGATGCTGAGGGAATCCTATTACTGTAACCAATTCATTGGACCTTCTCAGAGGGGAATTCTTCTTTTTTTGGTGGTACTGGGGGGCTGAACCCAGGGCTTTGCACATACTTTGCAAGTGCTATCCCACTGAGTTGTACTTCCAGCCCCCTTTAAAATTTTTAAATTGAAATAAGGTCTTGCTAATTTACACAAGCTGCCTCTGGCCTTGAACCTGTAATCCTCCTGCCTCCATCTCCCAAGTCACTGGGATTACAGGTGTGCACCACCATGCCCAGCTGGAATTCTTTTATTTATTCTGTTCTGCCCCATTCATGGTTGAGAAACCTTTCTAGATGTCATCTCCAACCTCAGACCAACTCAGTTCCCCAATCCACTTCCTTTCACAGCTCTCTCTTAAAACACCTTGTGGAACTAGGATTCCTTGTCCACATGTTTATCTCATCTGGAGCAGAGCAATATAGACTGTACAAATAAATACACATTGAGCCAGTGTCTCTGTACCTGGGCATGGGATGGACAGTGGAAACATAGATCCCAGGGATCCAGTCTCCATCCTCAAGGGGCCCACACTCAAGTGGGAAAGCAGAGTAGAAAAAGACCGTGGATACTTGCTGAGATAGGTGGAGGCAAATGGGCAATATGAGAACTCAAGGATACAAGGGATGACTTCCCAGAGGGGAAGAGGCCTTGAAGAGTGAGTTGGATTTCCTTGAGAATAGAGATAAAGCATTCTAGGCTGAGTGAGAGCCCAAGGACAGGAAAGTACATGTTATGTTTTGGGACCCAGTGAGAGAGCCAGTGCAGTTTAAACATGGGGTTCTAATGGGAGACAAGGCTAGACAGGTAGTTTGGGGCCTGATTTATAAGAGGGTTGAATGCTCGGCTGAGGTTTTTCCATAAAGTTATTATTTTCTGCTTCTGGGATCAGAATTGATAACAGTAGTGAAGAGTCTCATAGCTAGTTCTAGGCAGTTTTAAATTGGGTTTTCAAACTTGGGCTTCAGGTTTACCCTTTCAGACCTTGTCAAAAGCTCACTAGCTGCCGATCTCAGATTTCCTGCTGCTAAAATTATCTCCTGGACTCTTGGCAGGGACATGAGAACAAAATTGTATACATAAAAGACATGTTCATGGGACTGGCTAGACTACCTTGAACAAGCCACTTCCCCTCGCCAGACCTCAGTTTCCCTGTGATGTTTGTTAGGAGCAAATAGGATAAGAGAAATAATGCTTTGAGGGGAAAAGAATACATATATGAAAAAAGAGTTATCAGTTGGATCGTTAGCATTAACTGTGCTACACCAGTTAGGAGACTTATTAGGATTAAGAGAGTTGTATCTCTTCCAAAGTATGCCTCTGAGACTCTAGAAGTTCTGTGCTAATCCAGAAGACCACACTTTAGAGTACTTTTACTTTTAATTGACCCATAGTTATGCATATTTATGGAGTACTGTGTAGTATTGCAATACATGTATATAATGTGGAATGATCAGATTAAGGTAATTGCTATATACATCATCTCAAACATTCATAATTTATTTGCATTGGGAACACCCTCTACTAGCTATTTTGAAATATGCAATTAATTGGTGTTAACCATAGTCATCTTACTCTGTTATAGAACATTAGAAGTTATTCCTTTTATCCAACTATACTATGTACCTGTTAACCATTATCTTTCCATCTCCTTCCCCTTCCCAGCCTCTGGTAACCACTATTCTACTCTCAACTTCTTGAGATTAACTTTCTTAGCTTCTGTATATAAGGGGAACACACAGCTTTTGATTTTCTGTGCCTTACTTAGTTCACTTAACATAATGTGAATGACTGCATTTTAAAGTCAAGATAGGCTGGGTATGGTGGCACATGCCTGTAATCTCAGTACTTTGGAGGCAGGAGAATCACTGCAAGTTTGAGACTGACCTTGTCTATATAGAAAGTTCCAGGCCAGCCAAGGCTACATAATGAGATCCTGTATCTAAAGAAAGAAAGAAAGAAAGAGAGAAAGAAAGAAAGAAAGAAAGTAAGTAAGTAAGTAAGTAAGTCAAGCTAGCTCAGTAAATTAGCCAAAGAAAAACCCTGGACTGGGAGAAATCAGTTTTCTAGTGTCTTACTACTGACTTGGCCTCTGATTTGCTGTGTGACCTTAAAAACTATTTCCCCTGTCTAGGTCTGTTTTTTTTTGTTGTTGTTGTTGTTTACCTGAGAAGGTGAGATGAAATGATCTATAGAGGACTTCACAACTTTAACTTAATTCTATCATAAAATCAGAAAAATAAAAATGAATTCATCTTTCCAATTGATTCTCAGGAGCTCTGTGCATTATAAATGTTAACAATTTGTCATAATACTATGTTTATATAATATCATGTTACAGATGAGTTGAAGAGGTGATTGATCACTTACTTTGCAAATGGAGTAACACTGCTAGGTGATAGATATTTGACATTTCCCAGGTTGCTTTATATGTATTAATAAATTGAATCTTCAATAACTCTAAGAGGACAGGTATTCTTACCATTCCCATGTTCCAGATGAAAATGTTGAGGCACTGCAAAGTTTAGTCTTCTGCCCAGTGTCTCATATCAAGCAATGGGCAGAGATAGGATTCCATTCAGGTAGTGTGGCTCTAGAGCCTATTATTCTTAACCACTGTGACCCACTACCTCAGTAGATTCATTTAGACAGTGGGCTCTGAATATTGAAAGTCTGGTATGATTTATACATAGCAACTGGAGGTTATATAACCCTTGGGTAGATTATGGCTTGGAGAATGCATTTTAGGTAGCTTCTTAAAAGGCAAAGTAGATCTTGGAGCATTTGAGGGTAGGGATTGGAAATTTCTATCCGCAAGAGATTCCTCTTGTGTAGCCCAGCTCAATAGAAGAAAGTTGAGCTTCCTAATAGCCAATCACTGGAGGTCCTTCAGGGGGTGGGAAGGTTGCAAAAGAATGAAGACAGAACACTTGGGTATCTTCCAAGAAAGCTGTGCAGTTACATGCGCTCTACAGATAAAAGCCTCAAAATAACCAGCAGTGGGGCCGGGACAGCAATAATGGGGAAAAGTAAAGGGGAGACGTCTAGGTTGGATGGCTCTGGCCTATGCTTTTGTCCTACTTAGAGACCATTGTGTCTTCCTCCCCATGCTCTCCTTGCTGCCGCCACCAACCACCTAAATCTCCATCCCAACATTTTCACATGAAGAAAGTTAATCAAAGTTTGGATCAGGTCATGATGCCTTTATCCCCAGGGCATCTCATGGCAGCTGGCAGTCACCTGAGCAGTGTTTACCATGTCTCGCCCCAGCAATGGCTGTACTCAGTCCTGTTCTCAAGGTATCAAGTTTACTCTGACTATTTTAGCCTTGGCTGGAGAGAGTATAAAGATGATCAGATAGTGCTCATCTCTCCAAGAGTGCTCCAGGCAGCACGTTTTAGGAGGGAGAGGCCCGTGGCAGTGAAGGCAGCAGAATCCAGGGGAAGACAAGGGTTCCAATGCCATTTCGGGTGGGGACAAGCAGTGAGGCAGTGAACCTTCCACTTCCAGTCTGGGCCTTTAATTGCTAGCTCAAAACATTGTCTTTTTCGTTAGAGACTTTGTGTTTGTGGTTTTGTTCTTGGGCCCCTTGCATTTCTAATGTGAAACTCTTGTTTTTAGGTTGGAGCTTAACATTATAATTGGGCCCAATTTTGTATTTCCAAGCTGAGACCTATCTCCATCACCTTTGCCTTGCTCCCCAACACAGGATGTAAGCACATGATCTTTGGTCTTTTATTTGCATGCTCTACTAGTCCTTTCTTCATTGGCAGGAAGTGACTGGCCAGACCTGGGCTGTCTTTCTGGCTGCCTTCCTTGCTGGCCTCCAACTTATCTCCTATGTACACAGCCCTTGGAGTTCAGAGGCCTCTGCTGATTTCTGCCCAACCTCTCGCTCTCAGCACCCAAGCCCCCACTGGTACACAGACGAGCAGAGGCAGACTAAAACTAGAGGAAAAAGAAGAGGAAGCTGGAGACAGGCTAAGAGAGGCTGAGAAGCCCAGTGCACCCCACCGTCCCAGCCTGTTCACCTTCTGTTGAGGCCACAGCAACAGAAAGGACAGCTAGGAAGACAGGAAGTGAGGCTCAGTATCTTGTGGGCAGTGGTGTCATTAGGTGCAACGCCTAAGATGTCTCAAGAAATGGGAGAGCTCACTCAAACCAGGTTGCAGAAGATCTGGATTCCACACAGCAGCGGCAGCAGCAGGCTGCAACGGCGAAGGGGCTGTAAGTGGGGCTTACTTCCATGGGTGGTGGTGGTAGAGTCGGTCTAGAAGAGCAAAGGATGCCCTCCCACCCACTTCTACCTTAACCTAGAAGTTGGAATAGATGAAAAACTGGATGAACTACTTATAGGATAAAAGGCTAATGTCAGGAAAGGTGGGAAAGCAAGACAGAAAGATGGAAAGGAAGAGAGGACTATAGAGAAAGAATGAGTTTTAAGCAAAGACCATCTACATCACAGGGATCGTTAACTAGTAACTTTTCCTTTTGTATCTACAGCTTATACAGAATGCTTCTTGTCTGGAATTTAGGATTATAGTTTGGGACTGTTCATTTCGGTTTCTTCTGTGAAGTGTCCAGAATTTGTTCTTGTCTAGTAGTGCCTGGGTGTAAATAAGGTGATGGTTCCTGGCATTATCGCTCAGAGGACAGGTGCTAGGGACACAACAGTGCCATGTCAGCATTGCTTCTCCCCTTTCACAAGCTTCTTCTAAGAAATCTATACCTGCCTGGGCTGGGAATGGCTATGTGTCCTGTTTCCTGTATTTGCCTTCTTGGTGTATATAGACCCTCTTGCTGCTCTGAGGATTTGTGGGAAAGACAGTCTATCAGGGCCATCCTGTTTGAGTAGTATTCATTTTGAAAATTTAAGAAAGAGTAAGGGCAAAGGAGAAACATAAAAAACCACCTGTAAATATATATATATATATATATATATATTTTAAAAACTGCAGTATTCCATTTCCCGTAGATAACAGGGGACAATTGTGGAACAAGGTACATCTAGCCCAAGAATTGTGGTCTGAGAAGCCAGAAGGTAGGTGGAGATAAGGCGGCTGTGGACTGTAGGACTCATACATCTCAAGGACCAGCTGACCAAGCTTCCACACTCCTAATGCTAGAGAAAGTCCAGGCTCTGAATTATTGGAGGATCAATAGTTGCTTAGAGGGTTTAGGAAGATGTAGTATATTAAATGTACTATGTAGAAGGTAGGGTATGAATGGAGGAAGAAGAAGAGAGGACAAAAACCAGTCTCCTATTCTCCTTACTTCTCTGCACCAGCAATTCCACTCACTCATCTGGAGATCTAGGAGTCCAGATGATATAAAACTTCATCCCACCCCTACCCTTGATCTTGTTGGGTTTAGCTGACAAGTAGGCAAGCTGCTCTGCACACATGGGTCCTCAAGAGTGAGAATCCTTATATTCCTGGGAAATCTAGCTTTCAAGTTGGAGAGATCATATACATTAATCATCTGATATAGTCTTTGCCATACAAAAGTTGCAGAATAAATATACGATCACTTTAGTTCTGAGCCTCACTTTCCTCAGCTATAAAAAAGGGTTAGTACCCACCTTCTGGTATTCTTGATAGTAATTTACTGATTCAGAGGTTTTGAATCCATGACTGTTTAGGTTTGAGCTGCAGCTCTGCCACCTCCTGCCTGTGTGACTTTGGACAAGTCTCTTACCCTCTCTGTGCTTCTGTGTCTTTACCTGTAAAGTGAAGTAGTTGACAATGGTGTTGTGAAGATTAGGTGAGTTAAAGCATCTAAAGTGCTTAGAAGAGTGCCCAGCACATAGTAGGCACTTAGTAAATGTTGTTATTTAAACATGAGGGTGGTTGTGTGGTCTTATTAACCACTATATCCCAGCATCAAACCCCGAGCCTAGCACATAGCAGATGCTTAGTAAATGATTGCTCTGTGCTACTTCCACACTCACCATAGCCAACTATGGGGCTCTGTGTGCACAATACACTCACTCTTTAGTGATGGACTAAATTTTTTTCAGACCACAGAGGCAAAAATAAACAAAAAAAACAAAAACCAAAATTTGAGTAGTGATTGCCAAGACCTGCCCTGGGCAGCATCTGCCTCCCCTCCCATGCTAGGGAAGCCAGGTTATTGACCGCCAAAAGGTGTGACTCACCTTTTGCTTGGAGCATTCGCTCTAGGAAACACACAACCAATTAATGATGTTGTTTTGAGGATTAAATGTGTCAACATGTGTAAAGTGCTTGAATAGCTATTTACATTTTTTTCTCATCCAACATGCTGATGTGAGCTATTCGTATTATTATTGTATGCATTTGTGGCTTGTTTATTCTCCTTGCTGTGTACTATTCCATTTTGTGAATATCCCATGGTTTATTTATTCATCACGAGCATTTAGGTAGTTTTTAGTTTTGGGTTATGACATTAGACATTTAGTTGACATTCGTGTATATTTATCCTGGTAGAGCAAGTTTCTCCATCTTGTCCTTGTTCTTAATGAGTGTCTTGACTACTCTTCTTGGCTTATTGTTCTTCCTCATAAATTTTGGAATCAGCTTTTCAAGTTACACACACACACACACACACACACACACACACGCACACACACAGGGAAGGGGGGAAGAGAGAACTTTTGGGAATTTGATTGGAATTACATTCAATCTGTAAATAAATCTAAGGAGAGTTAACATTTTTGTGATATTTAATCATCTTTAAATATGGATGACTCTCCATGTATTTAGACTTTTTCATATTATTTGAATGATGTTTTATAATGTAATCTATAAAGGGTTTGCACATCATTTTAAGTGTTTTTTGTTTATTTTTGTTGCTACTGTAAAAAAGTGCCTTTTTACAAAATTTCATTTTGTAGCAATTTGATACTAATATATACAACAATCATTTTTTGTAAATTGAATTTATAATTTGCAAACCCGCTGAATTTTCTTATTAGTTTTGGTAATTTGTGCATAAATGACAGCTTTCACTTTTCCTTCCAATTCTTATGTTTTAATCTCCTTTTCTTACTTTTCCTACCATACTGCTAAGTCCTCCCACTTCCAACACACACACACACACACACACACACACACACACACACACACACACACAAAATGTATGGGTACAATGCTGAATAAAAATGTTAATAGTATGCATTCTTATGTTAATCCTAATTTTAAAGAATGCTTTTAAAATTTTATTGTTGACTATATTTGATGTAGTTTTTGGCAGATATCATTTAATAGGTTAAAGAAGTTCCTGTTTATTCCTAGTTTTCCAGTATAATTTAAAAAAGATGAGTGGATGTTGAATTTCATTAAATGTGTTTTCTGTATCCACCGAGATGACATGACGATTTTGTTTTAGCCTGTTAATGTGGTGCATTGCATTAGATTTTTCTTGTATTAAACTAATCTTGCAGTCCTGGGATAAAAAAAAAAAACTCCGAGATTTAGTTAATTAAAATTTTGTTTAGAATTTTACCATTTGATATTGGCCTATGATATTTCCATTCTCATGTTGTCCATCTGGTTTTGGTGTCAAGTTATACTAACCTCATGCAATGAGGTGAGAACTATTTTCTTTCATTCCATTCTCTGACAGTTTGTCCAAGGAACTATGTGTTCCTCAAATATTTGGCAGAACTTCTGTGTAAAACCATCTGGCTCTAGTGTCTCCTTTAAAATTTTAACTGATACAATTTCTTTAATAGTTATATAATCATTTCAGTTTGCTTTCTACTTGTTAGCCTTGTTAAGTTATGGTTTTCTAGGAATTTTTTAATTTCATGTCAGTTTTCAAGTTTATTTGCATAAAGTTACTTTTTGTCTTTGTATCTCTGTTTTGATCCTCTCTTTTGTTCTAATACTGTTTATTTGTACCTTCCTTTTTCTCTTGAAAAATCTTGCCAGATGTTTCTTGAGTTTATAATTCTAAAAGAATCAACTTTTTTTGATATTTTCTGTTATAACTTTATTTTCTGTTTATCTTTCTTATGCTATTTTTCCACTTTCTTTCAATTCTTTTTTTCTAACTTCTAGATTTGGAAGCTCATCTCATTAATTTTCAAACTATTTTCTTTTCGAATGTAATCATCTGATGCTGTAATTGGCCCACTACACAGGGCTGATATTCCACATATGCATAAATGTATGGCCATATGAATTTTAAAAATATTTCCAGGCCATTTGATAAATAGGCACTGCTTTCTTAGTCTCTTTACCATTTACCTAATTGCTCTGGTCACCTCAGTCCCTATTCTAGGACTGCTACAACCTACTGATTACCATCTGGCAACTAAGAGGTTAATTAATTCCCAGCACAGCAGAAGGCCTCTTACTTGCTACCCTTTGGGCCACTTTCTGTTTGGGTAGTTCAGTACCCTTGCTATTTCTACATTTCTAGTTTAAGTCCACTCTGATCAGAAAGTAAACTTTGTATGATTTCAGTTCTTTGCAGTCTATTGAGATTTGCTTTATTGAGCAACATGTGGTGAAGCAACATATGATCAATTTTGGTAAATGTTCCATGAGCACTTGAAAAGAACGCATTTTACAGATGTGTTTGTTGTTGTTGTTAGATGCCGTCGAGTCGGTATCCGACTCATAGCGACCCTGATAGGGTTTTCAATGGCAGATTGTTTTGGGATTGCCAGGTCCTTCTCCCATTTTTGCAGTGTTTAGCATAGCATTATATCAACCCAGTCCCATTTTTTTTTCAGGTTTTTGAGATAGGGTCTCGCTGTGTTGCCCAAGCTGGCCCAAAACTCCCTATGTAGCCCAGACTGGCCCTGAACTTTTGTGGAGCCTCAGCCTCCCAAGCACTGGGATTATAGGCATGCAATACCATGCCTGTTAATCTGGCTCAAATATTTTTTTATATTCTTCTGGGGTTGTGGCTGTCTATTGATGTTGAAAATTTGCTATGGTATTCTGGTAATTCTGTCAAATTTTCAAGTTTGTAGGTAGTTACAAACAAATTTAGAGTTGCTATATCTTTGGTACAGGAGAAGGATGTGGCAATTCATGCCCGAAGCAATTCCAAAACAATCAGCCAATGAAAACCCTATGAGGATCACTACAAGTCTGACCCGACCCAATGGCACCTAACAACAACAACAACAATATCTTTGGTCATGTCTAATAATTTGGCATCATTGGCATATTTGCCCTACATCAAATTTTCCCGATATTAATATACCTATATCCAGTTTACTTAGCTTAATATATGCCTTATATAATTTGCTATACTTTTTTTAAAAAATTGTTTTTGATAGAGATAATTCACTTAATATGAAATTCACCATCTTGAAGTGTATGAAGCAGTGGTTTTGAGTATATGCATATGGTTGTGCAGCCATCATTACTGATTCCTTTAATATGCATTTCTAAAGTTTTAATTGACACATATCATTGTACACATTTATGGGATACAATGTGATATTTCAATACATAAATACAATGTGTAGTGATCAGATCTGGGTAATTAGCATATCCATCACTTCAAACATCTATCATTTCTTTGTGTTGGGAACATTTGAGATCCTCTCCACTAGCTATTTTGAAAGTCATTGTGCCACTTGTTGCAGTGGCACACTCCTGTAATCCCAGCAACTCAGTAGGCAGATGCAGGAGGATTGCAAGTTTGAGGCCAGAGGCAGCCTGTGTAAATTAGTGAGACTCTGTCTCAAAAGAATAAAAAGTGAAAAATGGGATAAGAGTGCAGCTCGGTGGTAGAGTGCTGGGAAAGCATGTGTGAGGCCCTGGGTTCAACCCTTCAGTACTGCAAAGTAAATAAATAAACAAACAAACAAATAAATTCATTATGCTAAGACAAAACCCTATTCTCTTTAGAGTAACTCCTCATTCCAACCTCCCCTCTGCCCCTGGCAACCACTAATCTACACTTAGCCTTTATGGATTAGCCTAATCTGGACATTTTATATAAATGAAACCATACAACATGTGACTGTTTGTATCTGGCTTCTCTCATTGGGCATAATGTCTTCAAGGTTGATGTTGTAGTATATAGAGGTGCTTTCTTTTGTACATTTGAATAATATGTCATTATATGGACATACCACATGTTGTTTGTCTATTCATGATTTGTTGGGCATTTGGATTGTTTCCGCTTTTGGCTATTGTGACTAATGCTCCCATGAGCGTTCATACACAAGTTTTTGCATGGACATATGTTTTTGTTTTACTTGGGTATATACCTGGGAGTGGAATTGGTGAGTCATATGGTAGCTCTGTCTAGAATTCTTTGAGGAAAAGTCTGCTAAACTTTATTTAAAAGTGGCTTCATCATTTTTCATTCCCCAAAGCAACATATGAGAGTTTCAATTTTTCCATATCCTTGCTAACATTTGTATTGTCTTTTCTTTCTTATTACATTCATTCTGGGAGGTGTGATGTGGTATCTCATTGTGATTGTCATTTGCATTTCTCTAATAACCAGTGATTTTGATCATCTTTTCATGTGATTATTGGCCGTTTTTGGAGAAAAGTTGGGTCAAATTCTTTGCCCATTTTTAAACTGGGTTATTTGCCCTTACATTGTTTATTTACAATAGCTCTTTATGTACTCCAAATACAGATATATGATTTACAAATATTTGATTTATAAATATTTACTCCCATTCTGTGAGTTGTCTTTTCATTTCTTAATAGTGTCTTTTGAAGCACAAAAGATTTTAATTTTGATAAAGTCCAACACACTTATTTCATTCAGCTTCTGGTTTAGGTGTCATATCTAAGAAATTGTTGTCTAATTCACTGTCACAAAGACTTATGCCTAGATTTTTTTCTAAGAGTTTTATAGTTTTAGATTTTAGACTTAGGTCTTTGATCAATTTTGAGTTAATTCTGGCATATGGTGTGAGATATAAATACAACTTCACATTTTTTAACATGTTTTATATCCAACAGTGTTTATTGAAAAGACTCTTTTTTCCTCACTGAACAGTCTTACGAACGTTAATACAAATAAACTAACCATAAATTTGGGGGCTGGGATTTAGCTCAGTTGGTAGAGCGCAGCTCTGCAGTCTCTGAGGTCCCAAGATCGATTCCCAGCACCGCAAAAATGGGAGAAGGACATGGCAACCCACTCCCAAGGCAATCCCGAAACAATCTGCCACTGAAAACCCTATGAGGGTCGCTATGAGTTGGACTCGACTCGACGGCACCTAACAACAACAACCATAAATTTAAGGGTTATTTCTGGGCTCTCAGTTCTATTCCATTAGCTTATATGTCTGTCCTTATGCCAGTACCACACAGTCTTGATTACTATAGTTTTAATATGGTAAATTTTGCACATACTAAAATTTGAAATTGTGAAATGTGAATCCTCCAGTTTTTTTCTTTTTCAAGATTGTATTGCTATTCTAGTCCTGAAACAATTCTAAAATAATCAGCCATCGAAAACCCTATGAAGAACAGAGAAACACTGACATAGTGCTTGGCATGACAGTGTCAGGAAGTGTTTTGTTCTGTTGTATATAGGGTCACTATGAGTTAGAACCAATTTAATGGCAACTAACAGCAACAATTCTAGACCCACTGAATTTCCACATGAATATTTGGGATCCATTTGTCAATTTCTGTAAAGATGTCATTTCGGATGCTGATTGAGGCTCCATTGAATCTGTAGATCAGTTGGGAAGTATTGCCATCTGAACATCATTAAGCCTATAGCCATAGCCCCCTGGTGTCTGATCTCATCAGATCTCAGAAGCTAAGCAGGGTTGGGCCTGGTTAGTACTTGGATAGGAGACAACCTGGGAACACCAGGTGCTGTGGGCTTTGAAGACGGATCCAGCAACCCACTCCCAAAAAACAATCAACCACTGAAAACCCTATGAATAGCAGAGAAACACTGGCAATAGTGCTGGGTATGGCACAGTGCCAGGTAGTGTTTTGACTGTTGTCCATAGGGTGGCTATGAGTCATACCTGACTTGATGGCACCTAAAAACAAACAACAACATTGTTAAGTCTTAGGTCCATGAACATGAGATGTTCCATTTATTTAGGTCTTCCTTAATTTTTTTCCATAATGCTTTGTAATTTTTAGACTAATTATCTTTATTTTGACACTGTTATAAATGGAATTGTTTTTCTTAATTTCAGTTGGTTTTTCATTGCTACTTTATAGAAATATAATTGATTTTTATATATTGATCTTGTTTCCTTCAACATTGCTGAACTCATTTATTAATCCCAAAGTTTATTATTTGGGATTTTCTGTATATAAGATTATATCATCTGCAAATAGAGATGGCTTATTTCTTCCTTTCTAATCTGGATATATTTTATTACTTTTTCTTGCCTATTTACCCTGGCTAGTACAATGTTGAACTGATGAAGTACAAACAGAAATCCCTCTCTTGTTCATAATCTTAAGGGAAAAGCCTTCTGCCATTAAGTATCACCATTAAGTGTGATATTACCTATGGGTTGTTCATGGGTGTCTATAATAGTTAATTGTCAACCTGATTGGATTGAGAAGTGCCTAGGATATTAGTAAAGCATGCTTGTGGGTATGTCTGTGAGGGCATTTACAGAGAGGAGTAGCTAAGAAAGAGCTGCCCTGAATGTAAGCAGCACCATCCCATAGGCTGGGGGCCTGGGTAGAATACAGGGAGGAAAAGGATAAAGGCCACTAAGACAGGCATTCTGTCTCTCTGCTCTCGTGTCTGCCATGATAGGAGCTGCTCTGCTCTGCCATACCCTTCCTGCTATGATGGACTGAAACCTCTGAAACTGTGAGCCAAAATAAATCTTTCCTCCCTTAAGCTATTTTCTCAGGTATTTGATATAGTAATAGAAAGTCTGACTAACACAATATCCTGTATCTACTATTTGTCTATTATTTGTTGTGTGGTTTTTACTATGAAGAAATATTAAATTTTTCAGATGCTTTTCTGTGTTCATTGAGATAATCATGGTTTTTGTTCTTTATTCTGTTTATGTGGTATATTGCATGAACTGATTTTTAGAGGTTAAATCGACTTTGCATTTCCGTAATAAACCTAATTTGGCTGTGGTGTATAATACTTTTTATGTTGTGCTGGATCCAGTTTGCTAGTATTTTGTTGAGGATTTTCTCATCTTATTCATATATTGTTCTATACTTTTATTTTCTGATATTTTTGTCTGGCTTTCGTATCTCAGAAATAGTAGCCTAGAGGAATAAATTGAGAAATGTTTTCTCCTCTTCAATATTTTTGAAAAATCTTTTGAAAAATTGATATTAATTCTTTCAATGTTTGGTAAAATTCACTAGTGAAACTGTATAATCCTAGATTTTTTTGTGGCCAATTTTTCTGTACATAGTCTCCTTACTTGTTATAGATCTGTTCAGATTTCTTTTCCTTTTGAGTTAGTTTTTGGAGTTTGTAACATTCTAGTGATTTGTCTATTTCATTTAAGTCATGTGTTGACATCTCTAGCTTCCCTTTTCATTTCTTTGAAAGTATTACACCTTATTTTACAGTATGTAATAGATAATTCCAATTGCGATGTTTACAGTTTGGATTCTTGAGTTTGTTGTTCCTATGGATTCTTCTTCATAGAGATTTTTTTCCTCCAAGTGTATTTGTGGATGTCTGTTGGCTTGGGTTTTTCCTCTACACAGATAATGTACATTCCAGCCTCAAACCCACATAAATGCAGTATTGGGTTAGGAAATATCCGGAACAACTGTTTACTCTTTTGTTTCCCACTTCAAAGCCAAGGATGAGACAGTCTTCCCAGTTAAGTACTTCTTCCTTACTTGCTGATTTTGTAACCTTTGTTAGGTCCTTACTTTAGACAGTATCTTGAACCCAGCTTCCAATTTTGAGCCCATGGAGTTTTGTTTATTTTTCTTTGTACATGGTGTTTCTTAAAAGCCCAAATTCTAAACTAGAAATTTGTCAGTTTTTGCCGGGCATGGTGGTGCACACCTGTAATCCCAGCGGCTGGGGAGGCAGAGGCAGGAGGATCGCAAGTTTGAGACAGAGGCAGTCTGCATAATTTAATGAGACCCTGTCTCAAAAAGTAAAAAATGGGCTGGGGGTGCAGCTCAGTGGTCCATCACTTGCAGAGCATGCAAG
>VMDO01016272.1:0-48383 GCA_007922755.1 Pedetes capensis | reverse complement strand
TCAGATTATTTGCTCAGTGTATAAATTGAAGAGATAGGGTGAAAGTATACAGCCCTGATGCACACCTTTCTCAACTTTAAACCAGGCAGTGTTTCCTTGTTCTATTCAAACAACTGTCTCCTGGTTCATGTACAGGTTTCTCATGAGCACAATTAGGTGTTCTGGTATTCCCATTTTCCGAAGTGTTATCCATAGTTTGTTATGATCCACACAGTCAAATGCCTTTGCATAGTCAATAAAACATAGATAGACATCTTTCTGATATTCTCTGCTTTCAACTAATATCCACCTGACATCAGCAATGATGTCTCTGGTTCCCTCCCCTTTTCTGAATCCTGCTTGGTTTTCCAGTAATTCCCTGTCTATATACTGCTGCAGTCACTTCTGAATGATCTTTAGTAGAATTTTGCTGGTGTGTGATATTAATGATATTGTCCGATAGTTTGCACATTCGGTCGGATCCCCTTTTTTGGGAATAGGCACAAATATGGATCTCTTCCAGTCAGTTGGCCAAGTAGCTGTTTTCCAAACTTGTTGGCATAAACATGTTAACACCTCCAGTGCTGCATCTGTTTGCTGAAACATCTCTATGGGTATCCCATCAATTCCTGGAGCCTTGTGTTTCGCCAGTTCTTTCAAGGCAGCTTCCACTTCGTCCTTCAACACCATTGGTTCCTCTTCATATGCAACCTCTTGAAATGGTTGGTCATCTACCAATTCTTTCTTGTATAATGACTCTGTGTATTCTTCCCATATTCTTTTGATGTTTCCTGCATCATTTAATATTTTCCCTGTAGAATCTTTTACTACTGCCACTCGAGGCTTGAATTTTTTCTTCACTTCCTTAAGCTTGAGAAACACAGAGTGTGTTCTTCCCTTTTGGTTTTCTGCCTCCAGCTCCTTGCACATGTATAATCTCTGTTTATGATATTGAAAAAATGTATTTGAATGAAAAGGTCATTGGTCCGACAAAATTCTATCATGTGATCTCCAGCTTCGTTTCTGTCACCAAGACCATATTTTCCAACTACTGGGCCTTCTTCTTTGTTTCCAACCTTTGCATTCCAGTCACCAGTGATTATTAGTATGTCTTGATTGCGTGTTTGATCTATTTCAGATTGCAGAAGCCGATAGAAGTCTTCCCTTTCTTCATTTGTGGCTTTAGTGGTGGGTGCATAAATTTGAATAATAGTCATATTAACTGGCCTTCCTTGTAGGCATATGGATATTATTCTATCACTGACAACATTGTATTTCATGACAGATCTTGAAATGTCTTTTTTGATGATGAATGCAACCCCATTTCTCTTTAGTTTATCATTCCCAGCATAGTAGACCATATGACTGCCTGACTCAAAATGGCCTATGCCGGTCCATTTTAGCTCACTTATGCCTAGAATGTCAATGTTTATGCACTCCATTTCTCTTTTATCAATTTCTAATTTTCCTAGACTCATACTATGTACATTCCATGTTCCAATTATTAATGGATGTTTACAGTTGTTTCTCCTCATTTTGAGTCGTGGCACATCAGCAAGTTGAGCACCCTGAGGCTTTACTCCATTTCCGTCATCATGGTAGACTCTACTTTGAGGAGGCAACTCTTCCTCAGTAGTCTTTTGAGTGCCTTCCAGTCTGGGGGGCTCATTTTCCAGCACTATATCTGACAGTGTTTCTTTGCTATTCATAGGGTTTTCAATGGCTAGTTGTTTCAGGAGTGGTTTGCCAGGTCCTACTCCCTAATCTATCTTAATCTGGAAGCTCAGCTGAAAACCTGTCCACCATGGGTAACCTTGCTCATATCTAAGGTTACAGTGGCAAAGCTCTCAGCCTCATTGCAACACACAAGCCCCCACAGTGCGGCAAACTGACAGACGTGAGAGGCTTATCTTTATCTGACCCTAATATTTGTAGTAATGGCAGTAGTGGCATTCGATATGTTTGAAGTTGTAATCCTGGTAGGGGTCTCAGCTTTGCATTTCCAATTCTTATTTGGGTAACAAATCCAAAGATCTAGTGTTGTATCTATAGATCAAACTTCTGATCTCCAGCTCAGCTTACCTATAAAGCTGGTACAAGATTTAGATCCATCAGACTCTTGAATTTATAGTCTATTTGTTTCTGGACTTACCTGTGTATGAGAGGCAAGGTTTGAATCATATATCCAAACATTAAAACTCTTGCCCTGTGGAATTTACCCTAGATATAGTTCTGTCGGGTATAAAATGAATTTTAATATATCTAATGAGTTAAAGTATACATGGCATAGCTCCTACTCCAATACCTGGTAAGTGATATTTGCTTAATAAATACTAGTACCTCCTTCCTCTTGCCTTCAAATATATACCATACTTTCTCTCAAAGAAAAGAGGGATATCCTTTAGATTTAGCTGTGGTTTCAGAAGTTGAGTCATGGACCTTTTAAAATAAATGATTATTGAATATTATGTTCAGGGCACAAACTTTCAGGCACTTTGCTAGAATGTTGGAATTCAGAGAGTAAAGATTTGTTCTCCTTAAAATTTTGAGGTGAGTACCTGTAAATAAAAGCTTTTAAAAAGGACTGTGGAACATGATAAGTGTTTTTGCTGAAGTATCCCCAGAAATCTAGAAAAAAAAGAGGGTAAATATCAACAGACTGGGAAGGTATAAAAACCTTCCCAGCAAAAGTAGAATTGGAGCTGAGGGAGAAGAGCTATATTGATAAGAAAAGTTAAAACCATTCCAATAACTTTAAATAATTCAAGATGATGTTAGAGACAGACAGGAGAAAAGGATAACACAGAGAGAGAAGGTGCTAAGAAGGTGAGCAGAGTTCAGGTACTAAGAGGCTTTTGGTGATGTATTTGGACTCCAGGTGGAAAGTGCAAGGGATTCAGTGACAATTTAAGCAGTAAAGAATCTGTGAAACTTCACTCTGATCACAACATATTAATAATGATGCTATGTGGGAAAATAAACAGAAACTTAGACATTAAAAATAAATCTACTGATGAGATAGGTGGAAAATATTGGGCCAAGATTATGGAAATAAAGTAGAAACTCAGCAATTATTTAAATGAGGAGGATAAAGGAAGAAGAGAGAGTCAAGAATACATATAGTTTTCTGACAGCATGATTCAATTGATGATGAAAGAAAGGTTTTGGAGGAACAATAAGGTTTTAGTGTAGATGCATTTTAAAAAAAAAGACTTAGTTTTACTGGCTAATACATTTAGTTACACATAATACATTGAAAACATTGTTAAGATAGTACAGAGAATTCACATAAATGCCATATGCTTAATTCCACTGATGTATATACCTAGCCTATCACTGATATACTATTTTGACTATTATACCTTTGTAGTAAGTCTTGAAAACACATAGTATGAGTTTTCCAACTTTATATTACTTCAAAATTGTATTACTCTTTTATGTATTTTGCCTTTCCATAAACATTTTAGATTAGTTTGTCCAATATCTACAAAATAGTTTGCTGGGATTTGATTTGAATTTTCTTGACTCTATAGATCAAACGAAGAAGAATTGGCATCTTTTTTTATTTCTTTCATTGGACTTTTGTCATTTCCTGCATACAGATTCTGTACATATTTCATTAGATTAATCCCTGAGTATTTCTTTTTGGAGTATTTTTGGCATATGTGCCACAGACCAGCTGCAGCCTAGATAGAATCCAGGGTCTCCTGAAGGCAGATGAGGAGTTGGTGATGGGTAACAAACCCAGCAGTACAGAGGCAGTGTGATCTTGTTCCGTTTTTTTTCCAGATTATCCAGCCTTTTTATATAGAATTACCATTCATTAAATCTTATGAAAGGTCAGAAAAAGACAAAGAAGTCAGTTGCAATGATGGAATCACCTGATCAACTGTCACACGAGTGTCAGGTGGTAATCAATCAAAGTGGAAGAGGAACTCAGGGACAAAGTGTGATTATTTTAAAGAAATAAACCAAGACAACCTGAGCATCTGCATTTCCTGTAACAATTGACTATTCTTAATCTTTATGCAAGAATTTAGGGCGGTTATCTGCCACCTGTGTGTCACCCCATTGAGTCTGTTGTTAAGAAGAATGGGTGCTTTTGCTTACTGTAGAGCTGTTGGTACAAAAGCTTTTGTTTAAGGAGTTTAAGCTGTTGGAAGTCATTCAGGGATTTCCATACAAGAAAGCCCGGGGCTTGTGAACTCCCAATCTGAATTAGCATAGCTCCCAGAGCCAGAAGAATATTTTTCATTAATATTTCTAGAAATCTACAATAGTGACCAATTAAAATTTAAGAAAAGATGGGGTTCCAAGTCCTTTGCCATGAAGAGACCTTTTTGGAGGTACTATTCCCCTCTCAGGCTGGGATTTAGCTCAGTTGGTAGAGTACTGCGCTGCAGTCTCTGAGGTCCCGAGTTCAATTCCCAGCACCACAAAAATGGGAGAAGGTCCTGGCAATCCACTCCCAAGGCAATCCCGAAACAGTCAGCCAATGAAAATCCTATGAGGGTCACTATGAGTCGGATACCGAGTGGAGGGCACCTAAACAACAACAATAACAACATTCCCCTCTCGGCAGACTTTCCCTCTGAGTTAGGAGTACTCCTCCCCTTTCGGTGGATTTTCCTTCCAATGCCTTTATTAAAGATACTCTTCCTCATGTGGGGACTCTGCCTACCCATTGTGAGTGGATCTGGACACGGCACATATGTAAATATTTCATGCTTTCATTGTAAATGATACCTTTAAATTTTCACATGTTAATTGTTCATTGGTGATATTTAAGAAAACAATTGACTTTTGTTTATTAACCTTTCATCCTGTTATGCTTACTTATTAGTTCCATGAGACTGTTTTGTAGATTATTGGTGTTTTTCTACAACAACAATCATGCCATCTGCCAATAGGACAATTTTATTTATGCCGTTTTTGATCCATATGCCTTTGTTTCCTTTTTCTTGTTTTGCTGCATGGTTAGGACTTCTACCACAATATTGAATAGGAGTAGTAAGAAGGAATGTTCTTGCCTTATTCCCTGTGTGAGGGAGAAAACATCTAGGGAAATTAAGCATCTTAGAAGGAAAGCATATAGGTCTATTAAGATTATCTATTACACTTTGTATGAGTTTTCTTGTTTGCTTTCCAAGGAATTGGTTCATTGTATATACATTACCAAATTTGTTTGCCTATAATTGTTAATGGAATTTCTTAATGATCATTTTAATATCTATGAGATTAATAGTGATGATCTCTCTTTCATTTGTAATAACTTGGTATTTTGTGTCTTCTCTGTGTATCTGTTTGTCTCTCCATCTGTCTCCATGTCTCTTTTTAATTAACTTGGTTAGAGATTTATGAATTATATTGATCTTTTGGTTTTATTGATGTCCTTAATCATCCTCTTATTTTTGATTTCACTGATTTCTTCTCTACTATTTATTTTCATGTTGTTTGATTTAAATTGCTATCCTTTGCCTAGTTTTCTAATGTGGGAATTTAAGTTATTGATTTTGGATTATACTTATTTTTAATACATGTCTTTTATGCTAAAAATTTCCTTCCAAACACTGCTTTTACTACATTCTGTCAATTTTGATAAGTTATGTTTTTGTTTTCACTTAGTTCAAAATATTTTTAAAAATTTCCTTGGAACTTATTTTGCCTCTGAGTTATTTACAAGCATGTGGATTAATTTCCAGATATTTGGGCTTTTTTCCAGCTATCTTTTAGTTATTAGTTTCTAGTTTAATTCCATTGTGGTCTGAGAAAATACATTAGATGATTTCAGGTATGTTTATGAACCAAATGTCGTCTATCTTGGTGAACATTCTGTGTGCGCTTAAAGAGAATACATGCTGTGCTGTTGTTAAATCAAATATTCAATAAGTGACAATTATATTATGCAAAGACGAAGATGTCACTGAAAAGAAACTGAGAAAGAATCTAAGAATATGTGCACTGTGGCTAATAAGTGAATAGTCAAGATCCAAGATGAAATCAGTCAGGATCCTAATTTCTGAGCTCAAAGTCACTGATCTATAATGTCTGTCAGACTGAGAATTTTTTTAAAAGAGGAGAATTAAAACATTTTCAGAATTGGAAGTGCCCAGCATACTGATAGTGATACATTAATAGATGGAAGCCACTTTGTGAGTACATGGGGGTAGGGGAATTCATGTTTGAAAGCATTTGGAAAAGAAATGCGCTCAAAAAGTTTTTTTTTTAAATATTGACTCTTATTAGTATTTGTAAGGTGATAGCCCAAATAATATCAGGGACAAACTGAGGAATACTTTTTTATCATTCCCAGATTTTTGTGTCCATCTTTTGGCTCTGATAGAGATCTCATATAAACACAAAGTAGAGCAATGATTTAACACTAGCTAATTATTTCTGCTGTGGGGCTACATATAAAATTTTGCTTCATATAGCTAGGGGGTAGGACCTTGCAATCCACTCCCAAAATAATCCTCCCTTGAAAGCCCTATGAATAGCAGAGAAGCTCTGACATAGTGCTGGGCATGGCACAGTGTCAGGGAGTGTTTCGTCTATTGTACGTAGGGTCACTACGAGTTGGACCTGACTCAGTGGCACCTAACAACAACATGTCTACTTACCTCCATGCTCTTGGTAGTCTCCTTGGTCTCTATAATCCCAATTCATAGGATGCTCCCACAGCCACAACTCAATTTGAGGCTAGATGGATATTTACCTCAATCTTATTTCTCTTTTGCTGGTTCCTCACACTAAGCCATTCAACTGTCTTTTCCAGTACTTTTGGAAACCTCCATTTTGATGGCAATTACTTTTCTCTTCAATCTCAGCCCACTTTTTTTCTTTAAGTAATCTTTTCACCTCTTACATTAACCTAGTACTTGGACTTCACCTGGTTAAACCATAGTACTAGTTACCTTCCTTGTCATTATGACAGAATGCCTGAAAGAAACAAGAGAGGAAAGATTTGTTTGGCTCACAGTTTCAAAGTGTCCAGTCCATGGTTGCTTCACCCCATATGGTTGAGCAGGATGCTATGGTGGTGAAAGTATGTGTATGTGGCAGAGAAGTTTCTTCACCTCATGTGTAACAGGAAGCAAAGAAAGGGGAATATAGGAAGAGGCAGGGAAAGACATCACCCCAATGACATGGCCCCAGTGACCCAATTCCTCCAACTGTACACTACTTCCTACTTTCACCATCTCCCAGTAATGCCATCATATTATGAATCCCTGAAGGGATCAGTCCATTTATTAGGCCAGAGCCCTCAGGATCTAATTGTGTCTGGAGATACCCTCATAAACACACTCAGAGATGTGCTTCTCTGATTCCCTAAGCATTTCTTAATCCAATCAAGTTGACAATCAAGATTAACCATCATAACTACCGTTAGGGGATTTCTAGTAAGCATGACCATCCTCCAATTTATAAAACCCGTAACATTTAATGATAATGCCATATCCCATCTTCATCCTTATCATGGTGATTTGTGTGCTGCCTCCCCTTTTATTTCTCTGGGGCTTTAATACCCGAAGCCTTGTAATCCATGCTAATTCCACAAATCTGGTTAGTTTTCAGTATATCTCCCATTGGTCTAGTCAATACCCAAGACTTCATTCCTGTGACTTTGTCCCTTTTAGTGATCATTGCCTTCTCTCCATATTAGCAACTCATGCATTTTGCTTTGTTGTTGTTAGGTGCTGTGAATAGGGTCTGACTCATAACACTCTATATATAACAAAACAAAACACTACCCAACACTGCCCCATGCCTGGCACTATTATCAGTGCTTCTCGGCTACTCATAGGCTTTTCAATGGCTGATTATTTTGGCAGTTGGCTGCCAGGTCCTTCTCCCTAGCCTACAGTACCTGATATTCCCAGGTGGTCTCCTATCCAAGGACTAACCAGACTGATCCTGCTTTGCTTCTGAGATCTGATGGTGTCAGATGCCAGGTGGTACAGTTGTATTTAGCTGCACTTTAAAAATCATTAAAATCCCCAAATAACTTTAAACAAATTTAACATGTGAAATTTTTCTAGAATTTTATTTTTCCACCATTGTTATTACTCCATTTCCACAGAAATTATCTATGGCCTTGAGTTCTTACTCACTTTCAAGTATGACCATCTCAATTATACTCCTTTTTCTCCTGTCCCACATATACTCCTTGATTTTCTGCTTCAATTTTATTTTCACTTGCACCCTGCTATTTTGATCACATCACTTACTCTGCCCTCTGAATCAGCCTTGGAGAAAACAAACTACTTCCTTTCTCCTTCCAAGAAACTGATTGATGGTTGGTGGCAAATATCACCTAAGCGGGATAATTAGTTCCATCTCCAATTCCCTCAGCCTACTCAATAATTCTTTCCCTCTTATCAAATTCAATACCTTCTTTCCATCCTTGTTCCTTTTTCCATGCACATATTACACATTCTAATTGGTTTTACTTTATTCAAGTCCCCAAATATTGCTGTTTATTCAATCTGATATGCCACTATTCATAGTTTTCTAGAGATACGAAAATAGCAAATACTACAATGGTTTATATGGCTCCATGTTTATTCATATCTTCTCTTCCTTCTGTCTTTCCCCAAATTAATTACTCCCACTTCCTCTGATTTCTACCCCTTCAAATCTTGCCTTAGTTATTATAATTATTAATAAGAATTATTGTTGTTGTTAACTATTATTATCTAATCTCATTATTTAATCTTTCCTTTTTTGTCTTGATTTTTTCCCTAAGCCTCCAAACATACTTAACTCTTACTTTGTTTTAAAAGAAAATATTTTTCTTTTTTTTTCCATCTTTTATCATCTTCTCTTTTCTCATCCTGAACGTAACATTTCCCACTACCACTGAGAGGAGAGAGAACTCTGACTGGGCTGTGTAGATAACAGGAATTGCTGATGATAGATAGTTGCCTTGGTTTTCTATCACTCATTATTAAGTGGCCAACAATCTGACTTTACTACCTATGACTTTACTACAACTAGACTCTTGATAGTTGTCTGTAATCTCCTAATTTACACATATGACAATGAGATTTTTTTGCTACTGTAGGCTCATTTTGCCTATCTTTACAAGACAAGAACACAGAAAGTAATCTTACAAAGTAAAGATAGAAAAGAAAAGAAAGGAAAAGAAGAGAGAGAGGAAAAAAAAAAAAGAACCTGACTGCTTCATCAACTGGAGGTTTAAATACTGCTGCACTTGTCTTTTCTGAGACAGTCACTTGAACATACCTTCATTCTCACAACAAAGAAGCATTGTCCCCAGGGTAAAACAGACCTGGCCTCACATCCCAATCTCTGTCACTTACTACTACTGACTGTAGCAAGCTACTCTTGGCTTCAGCTTTCTCATCTGTAAAATGTTCCTAATGTCCTTTCCCAGCGTGTTTGTATATATTCAATGTCTGTTTAATGCTGGGCTCACAGAGTAGGCACTGAGCAATTATTTCCCTTTTAATCTCCTGATTTCACCTCTCCTTTTAAAATGTATTTGCATCTCATGACATGTCTTATCGCATTTTGTCCACTGTATTCTTTAAGCAGTGAGTGACCAGTGAAGGGGTTTCTACCATTTCCCATGAGATAGTGTTTCACAGATGAAGAAAGCTCATTGCCATGGAATGCTTCCTGTTCTTTAGCTGAAAGTAAATAGCCTCACTAGTACCAAATATAGCAAATTATGATGAGCATGGTTTGTGACTTGATACTTTTCCATCAACCATGGACAAAGAAAATTAGGCTTCATTTTAAATCTTTGTCTCAAACCACAGTAGTCCTTTCTTTAAGTATTTATTTTCTTTATTACCACCATGAGAACTATCTTGTGTTTTACTAGGTGAATTTTAAATTCCCATGTAAGTTTTTAATCTTTCTATGCAATGTTTTTCAATGTTTCTTTCTTCTAGAGAGAACTTTGTATAGTGTTTACTCCTCGATCATGATGTTCAATAAAACTCAACATTAGTAAGGTGCTAGATAAAAATGAACAAGCCATTTTTTTATTTTATGGTGTAAAGTTGGTAACATTTTTGATATGCTTTATTTTAGACATCATTACTTCGTCAATATTCACTAAGTATATATTACTTCCTTCATCCTCATTAGTTAGACTGACTTTAAATCACCCTGAGTTTATAGAAGTGTTCTTTCACTTTAAATAAGAGAATCTTAGCTGGGCACAGTGGTGCACACCCACAATCCCAGACACCGGGGAGGCGCAGGCAGGAGGATTGAAGAGTTCAAGGCCAGAGGGAGCCTGCATAACTTTGTGAGACCCTGTCTCAAAACAAGAAGTAAAAACGGGGCTGGGTGTGCTGCTCAGTGGCACAGCACTTGCCAAGTATGTACAAGGCCCTGAGTGCAGCTCCCTAATAGCAAAATAAATAAATAAATAACTAAATAAATAAATAAATAAATAAATCTTCATAGCCAACTTTTTTACTGTGTTTTACTGTATAGTTTTACTATATTTCCCTTTTAGTGTGTCCTAAGATGCTATCTGTCAAGAACTTTGATCAATGGAAATAAATACCCTGGGTAGTTCAAAGCCCATATCCCACTTTTTAATTCATAACATTTACTGAAAAGTCAAGGTGGATTTCTAGGCAATTGTCTCAATATTCTCCCATGCGCATGAGTAAATATCACTAATGTATCTGCTTGACATAAGCAAGGATATGGAAAATTCAAAACAGAAGCGTGGCAGGGACCTCTTGGGGTCCTTTGGAGCATCTCACATCCTCTTGGCAGCCTTCTTGATCTTTCTATAATTGAGAATGTTATTCGCTAGGTTCAGGTTTGAAGACAACAGAAGTTTGAATGATTTAGTAAATAGGACTATGATTTAAAATAATCTCCAAGGAATGGAGATGCTTTATCAGCATTAGAAAGATGGGATTAAAAGGAATAAATAAGGTCTATATTTCACTTCAGACTGCAGTTGTTCATGTAGAAAATTGTGGCACAGGGTTGGAGAAAGGTGTCCAGCTCAAATCTTGTACTATGGCCATGTTTCAGTACAAGGTTCCCTGATGTGCTGTCTCCTACTTGACCTGAGGCAGCTGCATTTGCTCCCAACTTGGCAGGAAAATGGATGATTATCTACTTTAGAGATGGACTGTCCACCAGGGAGAACAAAGGTGCCATAGACTTAGCTTGTCTGTTCAAATGACACTATCTAAAGAAGAGCTCTTTCTTTTGATTCTTCTCTCCCCATAAAGAAGATTCTCTCATCTGTAGAAAAGCAAAAGAGTGCAGAGGGGAAAATGTGTTAGGACTAGGAGTAGTGTGCAGACACATGAGTGGTACATTCAGAAGACTGGTTTTAAAAAAAGTTGATGCCTTGCCCATCATTTTGGAAACTCAAAGTGTAGTTGAGATTGATGATTCTAATTCTTTTTGCTCTCTTAATTATAAGCCTAGCATTATTCCCATTCCCAACCCACACTGAATCATCCAAAAATTGAGAAGATGGAAGATGATCCAAATCTACCCTTGGTTACCATTCTCTGAGTGATGTGTTCCATTTACCCTTCTCCTGTTCTTCTGAGATCAGAGACCTGTTGACTTCACTCCTGATCTTATCCTAAATTAATGATGGCCAAACTCCTAGCTGCAACTATTTATATGCTGCTACATGTGTGACATGTATAGGATATGTATAGCATCTATAGGACAGGGTGGGGCATGGGGTAATCATTCTTTCTCTTAAAGTCCATCTTCTACTTGTATTTATAGCACCTCCAGGTGAAGTATATGGTTATATCAGCCTTAGCCAAATGATATTCTAGATCTGGGTTTTGCATTTCTGTAGATTTGCTTTGATCCTCTATCCCCAGGTTCTAGCTGCTTTCTCAATAGAGGTCTTCAGTGGCCTTCCTGTTTACTTCTCATTGGCTGTGCTGTCACCTGCATCAGCCTCTCTGTGTGAGGTCTGGGCTGTGGCTCAGCCTTCATCATGCCCACCAAGGTGAGAGCCACAGTGGCTTTGGCACTCAAGTCTAATTTAACTGAAGCCACAGAGCCTCGGCCACTTTACACCAATTTCCAATTCAGGGGAAGCACATGAATGCTGGGAGAGGGATCTGGCTGCCCCGTGTGGCCAGGTATACAAGCGGGAAATGCAGAGGAGTTAATGCCCTGTGGGATGAATTGAATTTGACCTACATGAGGCAGGAAATTTAAAAGGATTATACTAAAACTTTCCACTTTCTTCAGAGCTGACTTTTTCCACTCATCATATTTAGAAGATGAATTTTTAACTCTATATCATGGATAAAATTCATTTATTTTCAGTTTTTCAGATCTGAGTATTCACTATTGGCTACTAGTTACTATTTGTCGCTGTTGTTATTGTTAGGTGCCATTGGGTGGGGTCTGACTCATAGAGACCCTGTATACAACCGAACAAAATCCTACCCAACACTTTGACATGCATATGATCATTTTTATGTTTAAGCCCATTGTTTCAGTCACTGTGTTAATCTGGCTAGTTGAGGGTCTTCCTTTCTTTCACTGACCTGCCACTCTCCCAAACATGATGTCCTTCTCCAGGGATTGGTCCCTCCTGACAGTATATCTAAAATATGTAAGATGCAGTCTGGCCATCCTTGCTTCCAGGGAGCACTCTGGTTGAACTTCTTCTAGGAAAGATCTGTTGGTTCTTTTGGCAGTCCATGGTATATTCAATATTTGTCTCCAGAACCATAATTCAAAAGCATCACTTCTTCTCCTGTCTCCCTTTTTCACTGTCCAGCTTTCACAGGTATATGTTGCAACTGAAAATACTATGCATGAGTTAGGTGCAACTTCTTCTTCAATGTGACATCTTTTTAACACTTTAAAGAGGTCTTTTACTGTTTGGTATGCAATAAATAGGAATTGTATCCTATGGAGACTCCCTTGGTTTTCTACTGCTAAACCTAAAAACCTAGCTCCATCTGAGGCCATCCTGCCTCATGTCACCTTACATCTCAGTGACCATAACAGAGACCCATGCTATGTAAAGCTGCAAGGCAGGCTGGGAATTTGGCACTAAAAGTAAGTGGGGTTGACATCATTGATTTTAAACAACTGTCATTCATTTTCTGGGATTTACTACATTGCCTCTCTATGTAACACCAGGGATTTATTTTCAAGAAAGCACATAGAAGTATATTTGTACGTAATTAAAAAAAAAAAAAACATTGATGGCTGAGGACTTGTAGTTCCCTGGCATTTGAGCAGCATGCTCTAATCGTTGTTCAGAGTCCTTGTTCTACCAGATCTAGCATAGTACCTCCCATACATTTTTTCTAGTTTTAGAGAGACAGTATTTTGAATGTTCCAAAGCTCACTTAATTGAAAATCGCAAAGTAGCAGTAAAACTCCAGTGAATTTTGACTCTCAATTAAGAAAGATAAACATGTCAACATATCTACCATCAACCTCTTCTCTCCTTCTAGAAAAAATAATTTCTTGGGAGTTTGTGAGGCTCTTACAGTTAGCTATGAAGCAATTTCCACATGATGATGTAATGAGGAAATTTTTAATACCTCCTCAATTTAGTAAATCCTTATAATGTTAGGTGTCCTGTTTTTCCTCTGTAACTAGAATTATATATTATGAAATTGTAATTTAGATTGTAGAAATACCTCCACAATGATTTTTTGTGTATCCCAGAAACCATAATGGCTTCAGTCCACTTGACCACAGCTATTTACACTTTTTTTTTCCAGTTCAGTATCCACGGTGAAAATTTGCCTCTGGGTCCAACTTAATGTGATCATTTTAATCTGAATACTCAACTGCAGATCTGAATGATTTGGATGATAATTCCTTGGGAGTAAACTGAGTAAAATTAGAACCCTCAATATTTGTCCTCAAATGGAGTCACAGTGAGAGGAAACACAAATTAATGCTAGAGGCCTTGCATCTAAAGGCACTTCAAGGGGGCAGGCCACTTACTGCACAAAGTCATTCTCTTTAGACACTACCATTCCTGCCTTTAATTTTCACTCTGTGTGAACAAGTAAAAATAATCCCCTCTTTGTACCTGGCCACCAGACAGAAACTGTCATTCATTTCTACATTTTCTGTAACAAGCATAGATACAACATTGTTCTCAAACTCCTGCTATTCTGAAGGTTTATCATCTTTTTGGTTGTACTTTTCTCCTTGCAAAGTTTACTTCTCACATTCTGAGTTCAGTTAGGTTACCAGGCAGCTCTCCTGGCTTTTGACCTATGAAGTTCTCCACCTGTTACAAAATCAACCAAGCTGCTGACAGCTGGCACACAGGTATAATCTCACTCAGACAGAATTGTGAACATGCATGTGAATGCCCTGAAGTAGAGCTGTTGTTGTAGGTTGGCAGGTGGACCAGACATGGAGATGGAGTTTGGGGTGCAAGATTGTATTAGGGATCAATGTGTGTGAAGGTGGAAGGAAGGAGATAGAATTGGGCCAAGAAGCTGAACTTTAATATAGGCCCAGCAAAGCTTCTGCCAGCCCAGCAAGGAACCCTGGACTGAGTATCACCCATGAGTGTATGCTCTGAAATGGCAAGGCCTTACTTCAGAAATCTATTAATGACCACATTTCGTACTCACTTCCATAGTTCCACCTACATGCCTCAATCCCACACCTCCTTGTTGTGATTGTCTAGGCTTTTCCTTTACATGTTCCTAAACAACTGAGCAGGACAGTTAGAACCATGAACCTATACATAGAATCTGACTGGATTCTTTGACCCTCCCAACTTCATCACCAGTAAAAGTTTTAACAATTGAATGTTCACCTTCTGCTAGGGACTGTGTTCCATATGTGCTCAGAAACAGGCCCCTCATTACCAACTGATGAATGAGCAGCTCCCAAATCCACTTTATTGATTGCTTATTGGACCACTACTTGTACCAAGTCACCTGCAGAATACCACTGTGGTGTTTGATCCTGTCAGATCTCAGAAGCTAAGCAGGGTCCTGCCTGGTTGGCATTTTGATGGGAGACTACCTGGCTTAGGAGAAGGACCTGGCAACGTACCCCCAAAAATAATCTGCCATTGAGAACACTACAAATAGCAGAGAAACAGTAGCAATACTGTTTCGCCTGTTGGATGTATGGTTGTTATGAGTCATTCACTGACTTGATGGCACCTAACCACAGCAACAGTAACAACAACAACAAAAACAACAACAACAACTCATACCAATGATCACAGATGGCAATCTCTAGGAGCAGACACTTAGAGTGGGTTCAAAGGGCAAGATGCTTACTAGTAAGTAACACCTGTGAAGGGAAGGGCAAAGAAGCTGAATCTGACAAAGGAAAAAATCCAACCACAGTCCAGATCTGATAAAGCCTTCTCAAGCCTGCAGGGAGTTCTGAATGAATATAGCCTATTATGGGTTGGTTCCATATTGGGGTCACAATAGCTGGCCTTTGTACCCCTCCCTCAGGCTCCAGATGCTGCCTGCTCCTGAGAAAGGTGTGACTTAAATGAGGAGGGAGGATGTCTTCCACGAAGACCAAGAGGAAATGGATTGTTGGCTGAGTTCCGCTGAGGCAAAGAGAAGGGAGTGTTTGGAGAAGACAGGGAAGAAATGATTTTTCCTTTTCACAAGTTCAAAGTTCAACAGGATAAAAACAAAGGGATCTGGGAAAAGGACTGGGATGGAGACTTGAGTCAGATGAAAGGAAGCACAGAACATGATGGGTCCTAGAACACAAGAGTGTGTGGAAAATTATGGAAAAGTAGGAACTGGAAAGAAATATTGAATATACCATGGACTGCCAAAAGAACCATCCTCGAAGAAATGCAACCAAAGTGCATCCTTGGAAGCAAGGATGGTTAGACTGCATCTGATGTATTTTGTACATGTAGGCAGGAGGGACCAATCCCTGGAGAAGGACATCATGTTTGGGAGAGAGGTGGGTCAGTGAAAAAAAAGGAAAACTCTCAACTAGATGGATTGACACAGTGCTGCAATGGTGAACTTGTCATTGTTGTTGTTAGGTGCTGTCCAGAGAAGCCCTACTCAGAGTGACCCTATGCACAACAGAACAAAACCTTCCCTGGTACTGTGCCATGCCTGCACTATTGTCAGTGCTTCTCTGCTATTCATAGGATTTTCAGTGGCTGATTGTTTTGGGAGTGGGCTGCAAGGTCCTTTTCTCAAGCCTACTGCACCTGGTATTCCCAGGTGGTCTCCAACGTAAGGACTCTATTAACCAGGCCCGACTCTATTTAGCTTCCATGATCAGATGGGATCAGATGACAAGATGGTATGGCTGTAGACAATAGTGAGCTTAAACATAAAAAAGGTGGTGTGTATGGCGCAGTGTCAGAAAGTATTTCATTCTGTTGCACATAGGGTTGCTATGAATCAGAACTGACTCAGTGACACCTAACAACAACAACAACATATTTGTAAGCCATTCAGCATCCCTGATTTTAGGTGCTACCTACAAGGGAGGTGTGGCAGTGGTTTGTGGAGTTAGAAGTTGTGGTTCCTTCTGGACAAAAAGAGTAAATGGTACCAATGAACTCCTGCAAATGAGCCAATGATTCTAGTCCTGCATGGCTATTTAAATGCAGGGCTGAGTGTTAATGTTTCTGTGTCCATATTTAATCCTCTTAGCTAACTTGGAAAGACTTAACTCTGAGACTTAGCAGAGCCTGTCAGAACTGATGGGATAATGCAGAAAACGTTTGTGGTTCTCATATATAAGAGATGCCAGTTCTCCAGAGCCTTCATTTTAACACAGGGCTTAACATTTCTCAGGTCAGCAACTAATTCTTCAGAATTAAGAAGAATGAACAGGTGCACTTTTCTTTGTTGTAAAAAGTTAATAATGAAACTGTTAACATGCACTGTAAGTAGAAACTAAGACCTCTTAGACATTTGCCATGTATTTGACACCCTGAAAAAGTGTTTTCCTTGCTTCTTTCGATTTTTATGGTATCAAATATCATGTATATGTATGTACATAATCTTAATAGAAAAATAGTATACTGCTCTATAAATTTCCATTTTCTTTTAACAATATGAGTGACATCTTTCTATGTCAATAAACACATGATGAAAATATCATTTTGAATGTTTTCCCCATAATTTATGGAATAGATTTCCTACATTTGATTACTTTATATTCATTTTTGAATTTAAAATAAAGTCTTCAATAAATTTCCTAGGCTCTTTATGCTTGTGGTCTTGCAAAGTTATCTCTTTACATTACGTTCCTAGAAGTTGAATAGCTAACTTTTTTGTTGTTGTTAGGAGCCATAAGTCGTATCCGACTCATAGCGACCCTCATAGGGTTTTCACTGACTGACTATTTCGGGATTGCCTCAGGAGTGGATTGCCAGGTCATTCTCCCATTTTTGCGGTGCTGGGAATTGAACTCAGGACCTCAGAGACTGCAGCGCAGAGCTCTAACAACTGAGCTAAATCTTTAAGTATACTTTAAAAGTTACCAAATTACTCTCCAGGAAAGTAGTATGAATTTATACCAACATAGGTATATGTAATAATGTTCTATACCTTCACCAATATTGTACTTATGTATTTATTCATCTCTTTCAATCTCACATTTGAAATTTATATTCCCCTTAAGTTTTTTCTTTTATTATTAATGAAATTGACTACTGTATATTCTCAAATCTAATCCACACCCTTTCTGCAGTTTTAGAGGGCTACAAAATCTGATGTAGAGTTCAATCACATGGGAGACCATCTAATCTTCATGTGATTCTAATCCACATTTTATTTGGTAGCCCTCTAAAACTGTTGAAAGTATGCTGATTAGACTTGAGAATATACAATGTTTTATCATGTGGTTATTAGAAGTGTATTTAAATCTTTTGTGAAATTGTTTCCTCATATTCTTAGTCTATTTTTCTCAATATACTTTTGTCTTTTTTAAAAAAAAACAGCATTTTACATATCAAGGACAGTTTATGTCTGTATCATCATTTTTCTGTGTTTGAGTGAAGTGCTGGGGACTGAACCAAGGACCTCACATGTGCTAGGCAAACACTCTACCACTGCACTACACCCCAACCCTGTGTTGTATTTCTTCATCATTCTTTTCATGTGAGATTGCATTTTAAATTTTCAAATTTTTCAAATTCAACCCAAATTTTCTTTCTTGTTTCTAACTATGGTCTAATGTTTATAAAGACCTACCATATTCTAATTTACTATAAATACCCAACTTTTATTGTGAGTTTTTCATGTTTGAAAATTTTAATGCATATGCCACATTTTAGATGTCTGAGCATGAATTTTCTAGTTCCAGGACACTTGACTCAATAGTATGTTTTAATATATTATCTTTTTCATATTGATATATTCTTGATATAATTCTGGTCTTTGAATTCTTTTACATTAATTTGTCTCTGTAGTTTACCCTCATAATTGTATTGGTTTAATGTAGCAATAGGAAAGAATGGCTTATTATCATATTTTTCCTTCATATTCAAATGTGCAACTCAAATTTTTAAAAATTGAAACTCAGTTTTTTTTTCTTGCAGTGCTGGGGGTTGAAGGCAAGGGTTCTACCACTGAGCTACACTTCCAGCCACCTTTTGTTAATTTCTTTACATTTTGAAACAGTTTTACTCAGTTAGGCAGGCTTCCTCTAGCCTCAAACTTGAGATCCTTCTGCCTCAGCCTCCCGAATCATTGGGATTATAGGTGTACACCATGGCACTCTGCTCAAACAAATTTAAGCAAATGATTTAAGCTCGTGCAATCCAAGAAAGATATGACTTTGCTTTGAGAGAAGCACCAAGGCAGCAAGGCCTTAGGACTAAGAGAAAAAGGAGATACATGCTGATAAGGCTTTGCTTCCTTGAATGTGTCAGCCTTAGTCTCTCACTATTATTATGCTCAGAGTGGGAAATAAAGCTGCCGCTGTTTCCACACTTTGCTCGGCCATGCAAGCACTCTACCACCGAGCTCTACCCCAGCCCACTTTTTACTTTTTATTTTGAGACAGGATCTCACTAAATTACACAGGCTGCCTCTGGCCTTGAGCTCTCAATCCTCCTGCATCCACCTCCCAAATCACTGGGATTACAGGTGTGCACCACAACTATGGGTTAATTATTTTGAAATTCATCTATCCTTTTTATACTTCATTAGTTCATTCCTTTTTATTGTTGAGTCTTATTCCATGCTATAGATATCCATTTGTCCATATTCCCTTTTATGAACATTTGAACTGTATCCAAATTGGGCTATTGCAAATAAAATGTCTATGAGCTACATATATGTCTTTATATGGAAGTTTACCTTTATTTTTCTATCTCTTGAGTAAATACCTAGAATATCAGTGGCTGGATCATATAGCACATGTTTAAGGTTTCAAGAAACTACTAAATTGTTTAACGAACAGCAAATTTATTCATTAGTAGGTTTATTCATTCTCTACTAACCAGTCCTAGCAATATTAGCCATTCCAACAACTATGTAGTATTATTTATTTATTTATATTTGTATGGTACTTGGGGATTGAACCCAGGGCTTTGCACATACTTTGCAAGTGCTCTTCCACTGGACTGCACCCCTAGCCCATTTATTTTTTATATTTTATCTTGAGTCAAGATCTCGCAAAGTTATACAGCCCACCTCTGTCCTTGAACTTGTTGTCATCCTGACTCTGCCACTCAAGTCACTGGGTTTAATGCATGCGCCACTGCTCCTGGCTCTTTCTTTGTGGTTTGAATTTGCATTTCCCTTATGAGTAATGACGTTGAACATCTTTCCAGGTGCATTTTAGACATCTCTATTAATTTCCAGTGGTTTCTGTAATAAACTAGCACAAACTTGGTGACTTGAAACAACAAAATTATTTCCTTACAGGTCTGGAGGTGTCTGAAACCTGTTTTGCCAACACCGAGGTACAACAGGCCAATAGGCTATTGAGGAGAATCTGTGCCTTTCACCTTTCCAGCATTTAGATCCTCATTCCCTGTGTTTCTTGGTTTATGGCTCATTTTCTCCATCTTTAAAACCAGAGGTGGGACATCTGCTCTCTCTGGCTCTGCTTTCATCACCTTATCTTCACTTCAATGGTCAAAGTTTTTTCAGCCTGCCTCTCATAAGTAACATGTGGTTGCAATTAGGGCCCATTCACATAACCCAAGAAGTCTTCATCTCAAAGTTCTTAACTTGGTCCCAGAGATGAGGATGTGGATCTATTTTGGGAATATTATCCAGCCTACTACACCATTCATTGTTTCTTCTTTGGGGAAATATATGTTAAAATCTTTGGCTTATTTAATCCTCATTTATTCTGTTTTAATTCTCTTTTAATTCAGTTTTGTTAGTTACTTATGTATTTGGATATGTCCTTTATGAGATATGCAATATACAAATATCTTCTCGGATAGTGTGGCTTATCTTTTCATTATTTTCAAGGTACCTTTTGAAAAGCTGTTTCTTGTTGTTGTTAAGTTCTGTAGAGTCAGGTCCAATTCATAGCAACCCTATGTACAACAGATCAAAACACTTCCTGACACTGTGCCATGCTTGGCACTACTGTCAGTACTTCTTTGCTACTCATAGGGTTTCTGATGGCTATTTCATGAGTGTGCTGCCAGGTCCTTCTCCCAAGTCTATGTTTTTGTTGTTAGGTGCTATTGAGTAGGGTCTAACGCATAGCAACCCTATGTACAGCAGAGCAAAACACTCCCTGATTCTGTGCCAGGCATATGATCTTATTTATGTTTAAACCCATTTTTGCAGACACTGTGTCAGTCCATCTAGTGGAAGGTTTTCCTTTTTTATTGTTGTTGTTGACCTGCTACTCTCCCAAACATGATATCCTTCCCCAAGGATTGTTCTCTCCTCACTACATATCCAAAATCCATAAGATGCAGCCTAGCCATCCTTGCTTCTAAGGAGCACACTAGTTGCACTTCTTCTATGACAGATATGTTGGTTCTTTTGGCAGTGCAGGTATATTCAATATTCATCTCCAGCACCATAATTCAAAAGCATCAGTTCTTCTCCTGTCTCTCTTATTCAATGCCCCGCTTTCACAACCATATGACGTGACTGAAAATGCCATGGCATGAGTCAGGTGCACCTTTGTCTTCAGTGTGACATCTTTACTTTTCAATACTTTAAAGAGGTCTTTTGCCACAGGTTTTCCTAAAGCAATGCATCTTTTGATTTCTTGGCTGCTGCTTCCACAGGTGTTGAACTAAGTAAAGCAAAATCTTGGACAACCTCAATCTTTTCTCCATTTATTGTGAAATTGTTTACTGACCCAGTTGTAAGGATTTTTGTTTTGTTGATGTTGAGTAGTAATCCATACCTTGTATTCCCAAATGGCCTCCCATCCAAGTACTAAACAGACTTGACCCTACTTAGCTTCTGAGATGAGATAGGATCAAATGCCAGTGTGGTATGACTGCAGACTTTTGAAGAGTAGAAATTGTTGAATTTGATTAAGTCCAATTTATTAACTTTTCCTTAATTCATCAAGTATTAGTGTCTTAAGAAACCCTTGGCAATCCAAGGTCACAAAAATTTTCTCCTGTTTTTGTTTTTATCAGAAGTTTCATGGTTTGGGGTTTTACATTATGAGTTAACTTTCATATATGCCACTAGGTATGAATTTAAGTTCATTTTTTGCACTTGGATTTCTGATTGCTTGAATACCTTTTGAGAATTCTGTTCTTTCTGAAGTGAGTTGGCTTTACATCTTTGTGGAAAATCATTTGTTTATATATGTATGAGTCTATTTCTGATACTTTGTATTATTTCATAGATGTGTCTGTATAGATGCCACAGCCACCCTACTTTTATAATAAAATTTTAAATCAGGTCATATAAACCCTCTAATTTTGAAGCCAGGCACAGTGGCACATGCCTGTAGTCCCAGTGACTCAGGAGGCAGAGGCAGGAGAATCACAAGTTCAAGAGCAGAGGCAGTCTGTGTAACTTAGCGAGACCCTGTCTCAAAAAGTAAAGAAATGGGCTGTGTGTGCAGCTCAGTGGTACAGCACTTGCAAAGTATGCAAGTGCGAGGCCCTGGGTTCAACCCCTAGAACCACCAAAAAAAAAAAAAAAAAAAAAAAAAAACAACCCTCTAATTTAGTTCTTCAAAATTGTTTTGTCTATTCTATGTCCTTAATAACTTCATGTGAATTTTATGTTTGTCACATTCTATCAAAGGAAAACTCTGCTAACACTTTTACATGAGTATAGAATTATAAATCCATCTGTGGTACACTTTACATCTTAATAATATCAAGCCTTCTGCCCCATGAACTAGTTAAATCTAATTATTTGGATCTTTGTTATTTTCACTCAGTTGATATTTTTTAGCTTTCAGATTTTTTATTGGTACCAACTATCATTAAATAAAATACAATCTTGACACCAATATCAAAACCCCTATCCTTCCCTCCATATCTCTCTGAAAATGTATTCCATTTAGCTAAAATATGTACTTTGTCTTTGGGATACATTTCTATTGTTTTTAAAGTATATCTGCTGACATTTTTCCATCCAAATAGAATAACCATTTTCTTATCCTTGATATCCATTTCACTTTACATGGCCTATTACTCTTAGCACACTAACATATACATATTTCTCATTTATCTTTACATCATGTATTTGGTGAAATCACATTTAAGAACTTGGTGGCTAAATGGTTTAACAATCTGTCCAGATTCATAGCTGGCCTTCAACAAAGGCAAGTACAGAAATATACCTTTTTCTTTGAATTATGTGACCCTTGATTATAGTAGCTTTGGACAACCCCCCCCCCCCATTTTTTTCCCTCCAGTACCAGGGGATTGAAACTAAGGTATTCCACCTCTGAGATGCACCACCAACCCTTTTTATAATTTTTTTTTTTTCGGTACTGGGGGTTGAACCCAGGGCATTTTGCTTGCGTGCTCTGCAAGTGCTGAGCTGTTGCCTCCAGCCCTGTTTTGTTTTGTTTTGTTTTGTTTTTGAGATAGGGTCTGGCTAAATTACTCAGACTGCCTCTGGTCTCGAACTTGCAATCCTCCTGCCTCTGCCTTCTGAGCCACTGGGATTACAGGTGTGCGCCACCATGCCCGGCTAATTTTGTTTGTTTGTTTTGAGACAGGGTCTTGCTTAGTTACTAGGCTGCCTCTGAACTGATCTCCCAGTTCTCCTGCCTCCACTTTCTGCGGTAACAGGCATGACCTATTCCACCTGACTCCCATTTTTTAAAGACTGTGAAATAAGGCTTTGTATATCTCTGTCTCTTTCTCTCTCACTCTGTCTCTGTCTGTGTGTGTGTGTGTGTGTGTGTGTGTGTGTGTGTGTGTGTGTATTCATTGTCTCAGGAAATATAACCTTATATCTAAGTGTTATATAAATATTTATAGTGTAATTCTCAACAGGCACAAGAACTAAATGTAAATGCTTTTTTAGTTTAAATCCTAAAACACTTCAGATTAGTGTGTTGTTCTATTCACATGATATTATTATAAGATTGAAGCACATTTCTTATTTGTCTTTCAGTTCAAGTAATGTAAGGAGAAAACTGTTTTCTCTGATTCTTAGAGGTTATCACAGAAAAGTCCCATAACAATTGCCATGTCACTTACCAAAGGTTAAAGCCCGGGGTAATGGCCATGTGGAAAACAAGGTTTGAAGGGACTGATGTAACTTGTATAATCATCCCTCTGGTTGTTTTATTATAATATTTTTTTTCCTAAGGATTTATGATAAATGAAAATTGATACTACCTAACAGCTAATTTGTTTAAACTAGTTGGATACCATGAATTTCAACTGACTTCAGCAAATACTTAGTAATACTTAGCTCTTTTTGGAGCACAGTTTTAGTAGTTTTAAATATTATGCTATGCTGCATTTGAAATCATTAAATTCTTCTCACCGAAATGACTTTCTAGTTTATAAATTTCAAAGCAAATATAGGTTGTAGCCTACCATAAGATTTCTAAGGTAATGCCGATTTTTAATTTTCAATGCAGTAAATGACTGTCACTAGGAATTGACTGATCTTTTTTGTCAGAGGTCATTAATATTTTATACCCCCACCCTGGTATGACAGGAAGTGTTTCTCACTTCATTGTCATGGCCAGGTGAGACAATCGCTTAATACAGGCTAAAAATATTTGTCCACTTTTGGTTTATATTTTTTGTGAGTTTGATTAAGGTGAATTGAATGTACTTGTAAAAAAGGAGTTTTCATTGATGAACAACAAAATTCCTCAGAGCTGTGGGTACATGTACTTTTAATAGGTGCCTTTATTTGATTACCACCAGGCATTTGTAGTGTGTTCCAGTTGCTCCCCCATTAACAGACTTTAAAAAAAAATAACTATTAAGCCAAGAATTCTCAGACTTTCTGAATAAGACTGACTTTTCTTTAAATATAAATTCAAATTTGTGAAGTATTTCAAAAACTAAATTATGTTTTTTAGCATTCAGCTTATTTTGGAGTTAAGTATTGACTAACTTGGATGATTTCTTACATTGCTTTTGCTAAGTTAGAAATAAGCATTTGAAGTATATGGTATAAAATCTACCTCTAATACATCAAATTACCCATTATTAAAGAAATTTAGTTTTAATAATTAGACACTGATTTTGTTTACATGTGTACTTCAGAGACACTCTAAAAACTAAAATCACACATTTTTACTTTTCTAAAAACAATGATCTACTTGTTCTAACTAGCTTTACTTGAGTCTTTTTCTAAATTGCTTTCAGGGCAAATAACTTGAATCACTGTGTTGTTTGGGCTGATAGTATATGATGATTTAACCCTCAGAACGCTAGCAGTGTGTATTTTGGCTTCATTCCAAGTCACCATGAGATACACATAGGCATACTTTGTCTTTGCTGAATTCATGAAAACACTGCAATTTCAGGTTATGTGCTACCTGCTCCAAAATAATAAAAAGCCCTATCTATTACACTCACTCAGGAGCCTGTAAAGTGTTCCCTGTGGTTCCTTAAAAACTAAATTAGGAATGTGTCCTATCAGTGGGTGTCCACGTAAATGTGTGCATTCGTGTGCTGTCGTTACCTTCATTTTAGAAGTAGATTTTCAGAGGAAACTAGCAGTGTTTCCATATGAAATTTACTTCTAATCTCATATAGATAATTCTTCCTGCCCCTCCTGATTTTCTGAGCATATAAAATTGAACATACAATTACTTATTTGTACTCAAAGTTATGAAGTAAAACGTCAAACTCAGAGACTCTAGTATATAGCAGTCTCTTTTGTTAGCATTTGAACACGGAAGCCAAAGTCCACGAAGAATAAATTTTAAGATTAACAGTGTTTTGGAAGTACTTTTAAAAGGAATTCGAGGACTACATTTACAACTATCAGGCTTAAATCAAAGGACTTGTCTTGCCAGAGAAGATCTGAGAGATAAGAACACACAAAGCCTTAGTGGTAAATCAGTTTGACATAAATAAGGTTTCAAAGGGTTTAAATTCAGTTTAACTGGGGTTTTCAGTCTAGGAAACACAAAATAGTCTGTTTAACAAAGTATCGAATAATATTTTGCTCAGGGTTCAACAGAAAAAAATAAGAGACTTTTATAGTTTTGAAAATCAAACTGAATATGTATTAGCCATTTTAGCAAAAGAACAGATAAGTATTTTTAATTTTTTCTTTTGAATCTTTCATGCATATTCAATAGCATTTACAATAACATAACATCTGAGATGGGCTGGGATTTAGGTCAGTTGGTAGAGTGCTGTGCTGCAGTCTCTGAGGTCCCGAGTTCAATTCCCAGCACCACAAAAATGGGAAAAGGACCTGACAATCCACTCCCAAGGCAATCCCGAAACAGTCAGCCATTGAAACCCCTATGAGGGTCACTATGAATCAGATACTGACTCGACGGCACCTAACAACAACAACAACAACAACAACAACAATATCTGAGATATTTAGGGGGTTATATTGAAAAACTATCCTAAAACCATTTTGACCTACAGTGTTGTTGTTGTTGTTAAGTGCCATTGAGTAAAGTCTGACTCACAGTGACCCTGTGTACAACAGAATGAAACACTCCCTGATTCTGTGCCAGGCACATGATCTTTTTATGTGTTATCCCATTGTTACAGGCATTGTGTTAATCTCTCTAGTTGAGGGTCTTCCTTTTTTTCATTGACCTACCAATCTCTCAAACATGATGTCCTCCTCCAGGGACTAGTCTCTCCTAACTACATGTCCAAAATACACAAGAAGTAGTATAGCCTTCCTTACTCCATGGCACCTAACAACAATAGCCATCTTCTTCCAAGGACTACTCTGATTGCACTTCTGCTGGGACAGATCTGTTGATTCTTTTGGGAGTCCATGGTATATTCAATATTCTTCTCCAGTACCATAATCTAAAAACATTATTTCTTTTCCTGTCTCTGTTATTCAATGTCCAGCTTGCACAACCATATGATGTGACTAAAAATACCATGGCATGAGTCAGGTGCACCTTCTTCTATGATGTGACATCTTTACTTTTCAACACTTTAAAAAGGTCTTTTGCAACAGCTTCCCCAGTGCGATGCATCTTTTGATTTCTTGATTGCTGCTTCTATGGGTGTTAATTACAGGAGCAAGTAAAGCAAAATCTTGGACAATCTCAATCTTTTCTCCATTTATCATGAAGTTGCATACTGACCCAGTGGTAAGGAGTTTGTTTTGTTGATGTTGAGGCACAATCTGTACTTAAGGCTTTGTTCTTTGGTCTTCATCAGTAAATATTTCAAATCCTCTTCACTTTCAGCAAGGAGAGTTGTGTTATCTGCATAATATAGGATGTTAGTGAGTCTTCCTCCAATCATTATGCCACATTCTTCATAAAGTCTAGCTTCTTGGATTATTTGCTTGGCGTAGAGCCTGAAGAGGTATAGTGAGAGAATACAGTCCTGATGCACATCTTTCCTGTCTTTAAACTAGGCAATGTTTCCTTGGTCTCTTTGAACGACTTCCTCCAGTTCCATGTACAGGTTACTCATGAGTACAATTAAGTGCTCTGGTATTCCCATTCTTCCCAATGTCATCCATAATTTGTTATGATCCACACAGTCAAATGCCTTTGCATAGTCAATAAAACATTGATAGAAATCTTTCTGATATTCTCTGCTTTCAGGTAATAGTCATCTGACATTAGCAATGATATCTCTGGGTCCATGCCTTCTTCTGAATCCATCTTGCTTATCTAGTAGTTCCCTGTCTATATACTGCTGCAGTCTTTTGAATGATCTTTAGCAGAATTTTACTTGTATGTGATATTAATGATGTTGTTGTTGTTGTTAGGTGCCGTCGAGTTGGTATCTGACTCATAGCAACCCTCATAGGGTTTTCAATGGCTGAGTGCTTTGGGATTGCCTTGGGAGTGGATTGCCAGGCCCTTCTCCCATTTTTGCAGTGCTGGGAATTGAACTTGGGGCCTCAGAGACTGCAGCACAGCGCTCTACCCGCTGAGCTAAATCCCAGCCCAGATATTAATTATATCATTCAATAATTTCCACATTCAGTTGGATCCTCTTTCTTGGGAATAGGGACAAATATGGATCTCTTCCAGTCAGTTGGCCAAGTAGCTGTTTTCCAAATCTCCTGGCATAAACAAGTGAGCACCTCTAGTGCTGCACCTGCTTGTTGAAACATCTCTATTGGTTTTCCATCAATTCCCAGTGCTTTGTGTTCTACCGAGTCCTTTAAGACAGCTTCGACTTTGTCCTTCAGTGCCATTGGTTCCAACCATATGCAACTTCTTGAATAGTTGGTTATCCACCAATTCTCCCTGGTATAATGACTCTGTGTATTTCTTCCACCTTCTTTTAATGTTTCCTGCATTGTTTAATATTTTCCCTGTAGAATCCTTCACCCTTGCAACTTGAGCCTTGAATTTTTTCTTCAATTCCTTAAGCTTGAGAGAAACAGAGTGTATTCTTCCCTTTTGGTTTTCTATCTCCACCTCTTTGCACATGTCATTATAATATTTGATTTTGTCTCTTGAGCTGCCCTTTGAAATCTTCTGTTTAGTTTTTTAATTTCATCATGTCTTCCTTTCACTTTAGTTGCTTGTTGTGCAAGGGCAAGTTTCAGAGTCTCTTTTGACATTTAATTTGGTCTTTTCTTTTTTCCCTGTCTTTTTAATAACCTTTGTGTGACCCTGGTGGCATCTGTAGTAGCAGTGGCATAGCTTTCAGCATCACAGCAACACGCAAGGCCCCACAGCACAGCAAACTGTTTGGCACATGGGAGTTGGTCTACACAGACATTTATGTCTATCTATGTCTAGATATATGTAGATAAGAGGTCACTTGTGTCACAGAGAGATCGTATATTTTTTGATCATTTTGAAAATTCATAAAACTTAGTTTTTAAATGTGTTTAATAACTATAATAGTTCCATAAATAATATTTTGTGCAATTATATACATGTTTAGATACACATAATAAATATGTTCTGTCTTTGTGCAGTGGTCTGCAAGTTTTTTGCCACCAGGGACCCATTTCATGGAAGACAGTTTGTCCATGGACTTTGTGTGTGTGGGGAGGGGGGTAGATAGGTTTATACAGATGAAGCTTTGCTCACCCGCTGCTTACCTCCTGCTGTGGGGCCCAGGTTCCTAACAGGCCACAGGCTGGTATTGGTCCATGACCAGATGGTTGGTAAGCCCTGTCTTAGAGAATTTCCCTTCAAACATAGGAATCTATAAAACTTAAAAGTACTTCAGAGAAGGCCTAGTTCTCACCAGTTTTAAAAATGAACTCAAAATGGATTAAAGACTTAAATATAAGACCTCAAACTATGAAACCACTAGAAGAAAACATAGAAGAAATGCTTCAGGACATTGGAATAGGAAAGGCCATTTTGGAGAAGACCTGCAAAAGTACAGGAAATAAAAGAAAAATAGACAAATGAGACTACACCAAACTATAAAGCTTCTTCACAGCAAAAGAAACAATTAACAGAGTATAGAGATAACCTAAAGAATGGGAGAAAATATTTGCAAACTACATATATGACAAGGGGGAATATGTAAGTTACTTCAAAAAACAAACAAAAAACAAATAAAAACTGATTAAAAATGGGCAATTGATCTAAATAGACTTTTTTCAAAAGGTGACATACAAATGGTTCACGGTAAATAGAAAATGCTCAATATCACTAGTCAGCAGGGAAATGCAAATTAAAACCACAACAAAATGTCACTTGATTCCTATAAGAATGGCTATTATAAAAATGAAGATAACAAGTGCTGACCAGGACACAGAGAAAGGGAATCTTGCATGCTATTGGTGCAACGGTTAACTTAGTAGAGTCATTATGAAAAATAGTATAGAGGTTCCTCAAAAAATTAAAAATAGAACTACCATATGATTCAGCAATCTTACTACAGGGTATAAATCCAAAGGATATGAAATCACTGTGTGAAAGAGACATCTGTACTTTCATCATCATTGCAACACTATTCATAATAGTCAAGAAATGGGAGCAGAGTTTCTTAAATTCAATTTTTTGAGTATGTACTAAGTCGTCTTTTCAAATAAGATATGGTGGATTTATCATATATTCTCAAATCTTATCCACACCTTTGGATTCTCAGCTCAACTTCAAATCCAATCCGTACTTGATTCTAATCATATCTGGTTTTGTATTCCCCTAAAACTGTTGAAAGGGTTCTGATTAGATTAGAAAATATATGGCATATTGTTTTTTCTTGTGATCTCTTATCCAGAAAAGACAAAGCAGAGTAAAACAGTGAGTAAAGTTTTTGATCATCATGACGGTTCTCACTCCCCTCCAAACTCTGGAGGAAATGTTGGTGCTCCAGAGTTCCGTATTAAAGTAGAGTGTTCTACTTCCTTGTGAAACTACCCACAGGAATGACCTGATCCTGCAACCCTTCAGCTTTCTGTTTCTTGACTGTAGGCTTAGCATCAGTAATCAAATTATGCTCTTGTGGCTGGGAGGAATTGTCAGTCTCCATAGGCATCTTGACAATTGTATACCTTAGCCTTTTATTAACCAGGAGAGCAATATCAATTTATCAGATGCTAAAGGAGAAAAGACTTTCTAAAAAAAAACATTCAATAGTGTTAAACATGATTAAGACATAAAGGGAAAAGGAAGAAGAAAGCCAAACAATTTGCAAGTACTTGAAAAATCATATAATTTAGTAGAATTGAGTTGCCAAAATTATACTGATAGCAAGTCGTTAAAAAGATTCTTTGTAGTCATAACCTATATTTATTTGTTGTACTACTTGTTAGAAAGTTTTCAAAAAAAAAAAGAAAGAGCCAGGCACAATGGCACGGGCCTGTAATCCCAAGGACTCAGAAGGCTGAGGGAATAGAATAGGACTGCAAGGTCAAAGGCAGAGGCAGCCTGCACAACTTAGCGAGAGCTTGTCTCAAAATAAAAAATAAAATTGAGCTGAGGGTACAGTTCAGTGGTAGAGTACTTGCCTAGTATGTGTGAGGCCCTTGGTTCAATCCCCTATACTGCCAAAAACAAAAATAAAAAATAAAAAAAGGAAGAGGAAAGAATAACTGGAAAAGACAAGAGATTTATTTAATGACTACATACTGGGTATAAGAACCAAACATAACTTGAATAAATAGAAGAATATCCAGGCACAGGGGCATACACCTGTAATTCCAGGGGCTCAGGAGGGCCAGGCAAGAGGATCACAAATGTGAGGCCAGAAGTAGCCTGCACAACTTAGACTATGTCTCAAAATTAAAAATTCAAAAGGAGGCTGGGAGTGTGGGTAGAGCACTTGCCTGGGATGCATGAGGCCCTGGGTTCAACCCCTAAATACTGGAAATGAAATAAAATAAATAGTACCTACTCTAAGACAGAAAATATTTTTGATATGTTTGTACTTGTTTCTCATTAAGTACTAAACCCACCATAGGGAGAAGAAATAGACATATAACAAAAACAATTCATTTATTCTAATTCATTTTTGTTACCTCACAGAATAAAAATGCAAACTTCTTAGATTTCATTCTCTAGCAATTAACCTCCATTTTAAAACTAACTACAGGAAAGGCTACTCTTGTTGTTAGGTGCCATGGAGTCGTGTCTGATTCATTAGCAACCCATATAGGGTTTTCAATGGCTGGTTGTTTGGGGATTGCCTCAGGAGTGGATTGCCAAGGCTACTCTTAGGAGAATTAAAATCTTGCAAGTGAAAACTCAAGACTAACTAATTTATAGTCATATGAACTTCACTATATTGCAACAAATTTCTCTATTGGCAAAAGTAAGTTTGACATAGACAAAGGACTCCTCTCCTTTATTCCATCAGATATTTTTATCTCTAGGGATTTGTATCTCCTAGTATTGAAACAAAAGCAAAAGTAGAATTTTTTCCATTTGTCCTTTTTTTCCTTCTTTTTAGCCCAATAACCAACTATTTATGTTCTGGGTGCTCAGTGAGGTGCCAGGGAGCAAGAGCTGAATAAGACACAGTCCCTGCTAGCCAGCAGTTTACTGTCCACTGCAAGAGGTGGAGTAAATTAATATAAGACACAAAGTATTGTGGGATTCTTCATAAAAGTATGTACTTCTGTGGGGAAAGAAAGAAGTGTTTAAGTATATGTGTATGGGAGGGAGCTTTTGACACGGCTTCTCAAATAAAATGATGGTGTAGATGATTAAGAACTTGTATTTGTCAAATGGACAAAGTGAAAGGAGTGTTCTAGATGGAGGCAAAAGTAAGGAGGCTTGAGAGGAGGGGCACGCACAGGATGATGTAACTGATTTTGAAATGGCCAGAGCACAAAATGTGCATGCATGGCCAGCAAGAGAAAGGCCTCAGACAGGGGTATGAAGGTAGAATTGAAGAGTGCTGTCATTGCAGAAGTCTGGAGTTGGTGCTAAAGAGAACAGAACTTCTTGTTCAGTTTAGTGGTGTCTTTCTTGCAGCCCTGTGGAAGATGTATTGCAGAGAGGTTCAGGTGGAAAAAAGAGGGAGGAGAGAGATTATTGTGATACCTAGGCAACAACAAAGGTCTGGACCAAAGCAGTAGCTAAGGCAGGACAGACAGAGGAATGTGCACAAAAAGATTGTTTAAATAAGTTGTATCAGTAGCCACTAAGTGGAAAGAAAAACTGGAGATCAAAATTATTTTCTCCTATGCCCCCCCAACCTAGAAGGCATGTAGCCAAAATTATCTTCTTCTTTCTAATACTTGATAGTCATTTATTTATGTAAAATAGAAGTTCCTCTGTAGTTTCTCTTTATAACATGATTTTCTTTTTTTCTCTGCCTCCCTTCCACCCTCCATTTCTTTTTTCTTCTTTCTTTCCTTTCTTGCTCTCTCCCTTCCTCCCATCCTCTTGTTCCTCTTTTCTTTCCTTCCTCTTAGTCTGTCTGTCATCTATTGTTGTTGTTTGTATCCATCAAACTTTAGGCTGAGAAAGGGCGTTTGAGCCGGTTTGAAAAAGAGGAATTCATTTCTTGTATATGCATTTATTCACTCAACAAATATTTATATAGCACCTGCACTGTGTCCCCGGGGATGTGAAAAGAAAATTCTCTGCTCCATAGACTTAAAGTTTTTACAGCTTAGTGAGGAAAACATGTAGGAATGGCTGCAATATGATATATAGTTCCATAATGGAAATCTGTATGAACTTCAGGGGAGTAATTTGCCAAGGGTAAAGGGAGCCAGACAGAATAAAAACACTTTGTATTTAAAATTTCAGGTGAATGAGGAAATCTGACCTGTTGAAAGAATAATAAATGGTTCAGAATGACCTCTGGAAAAACAGTGAAAGATGAAACCATTTAAGACAGGAGTGGCAGGTTAGGATGGGGCCTTCATGACAAAATTTTTGAGCCATGGTGTGATCAAAATTGCATGTACAGAAGCAGAAAAGAAGCTAACACTAAGCATGCATGTTACTGCTGTCATGAGTACTTGACATATAAGTACTTAACTCAGCTTGATGCAGTGGGAAGAGCATAATTTTGAGCCTAGTCAAACTTGAGTTAAGAATTAAGATCTTCTTTATTAATTGTAAGGCTTGGCCTAATTACTTTAGACTTTTGAACTTTTATCTTCCTCATAATGTTTAACCTATAACCTGCAGGGCTGTTAAACAGAACATATTATGTGTAAAGTATATGATATAATAGGTATAATTATATGTTATTAGTACTAATAAACACCATAGGAGTTGAAATTCAAAGCTATGATTAATTCCAAAAACTACACATTCCAGAGCCCGCGTCCATCAGCACACCGATGTCCCTTGGATGTGGTGCCTGGTTCAGTAGTGGTAATGTAACACTCACCAAAGTTAATCCTGAGAACTATATGGGAGATATGATCAAATAAGCTTTTTTTCTGATATATTTACAGGTATGAGAATGTAAATATAGAGATCCTTGCTACTATTTGCCACCATAGCATAAACCAGCCAAGAAGTAAAACTAAAATAGAGAGATGAAGGGTCAGGGGAATGACAGTGAGTGATAATTCAGCTGTACCTGAAGCCAGGTCAAACCGTGAACATTTTAAGATAGATGAGCTGCATTCTAATAATAACTGCCGTAATAGCAATAACTTTTCTTTTGGCTTAATTCAGCTTGCATGGATTTCACCATTGCTTGTATCCAACAGTACTGACCAATAAAATTGGAAGTAACGATCTTGAAGCTCACTTCAGGTTAGTAATAACCCAGGGCTGGAGGCTTTGTAATAAATAAGGTAAAAAACTAACTATGAAGAAATAGAGATGATTCACACAGATTCCATGTTCTATAAGCTAAGTTATTTGAAAAAATTTAAAAGGAGAAGGTGCAGTAGCAGAGCTGAGGAATTATTTATTCCTAAGATGGCATTGCCTTTGAGTATGTTTATAGGCTAAGGAAAAGATGCCAGTGGGAAGGAAAATGTTGGTAGTACTGAGAGGAGTGGGGATAATTAATGAGCAAAGTCCAGGCAGACGCAGGATGTGAGGAATACTTCTGTTGCCATGAAATATCTAGTGAGGTCTAGTATCTGTTCAGATGGTAAATTTGACTCAAAGTCTCCAAATATTTTTACCTTTTATTTTAAAGCTTACTTCTTCAGCACATTCAATTATGTTTTCATGACTTCTCTATTCCTTCTGCTTTCCTAAATCATCAGAAATCATTTACCACCCTATTCTTCTTACCAGAAGTGGGGCAAAAACTCATATAAATGAACATAACTAAACGGAGCTTCTCAATTCAAACTAGTAGGGAACTTCATGTCCATAAAATGCTCCAGGATTCTTGAAGGCACCTCAAAAGAGTCACTTTGCAGGCTTTTAATTTCTGCTTTTCTTTTTCTTTTTTTCTCTCTCTTTCTCTTTTGGCCTGGAATTTTGCACAATCTAATGCTCAAAAACAATGGGAAAGAGGATTACGTCAAATGTATGAAAGAAGTGGCAGGAATCCAATGAGAAAGACATGCCCTCTGCATTTGGCAGGAAGAGGGCAGGGAGGCAGAGTTTAGAGAGCAATGAGTCACATGTGAGCAGAAACTTTGGAAGGAATTAGTTTAAGAGAAGGCTGCAGTGCTCCCTGAGTGCCTTGGGCCATTAGCAATATGTGTGTGATCTCAGCAACTACAAGGAAACCGTGAGTTCCTCAGACCTTCTTTTTGGAATCAGCAGAGAATAGTATCCTATGCCTCTTTGCTGGGTGTAAAGCCACAACCTTTTTGTTTTTTTCTTCTTTCTTTAGGGACAAAATGTTTTATAAGGATGACTTTTTAGAAAACTTTATCTGGGCCAAAGTATATAATATAAAAATGTCAATAAAGAAAGCAATAACTCTGAAAAAAAATGACTGGTGTGTTCGAAGTTCAGGTGGACCACAAAATGAATGAGCTTGAGAGAGCTTTACATAAAATGAGAGGCAGACAGGAAAGAAGAAACCTATTTGTTCAACATTGCATTAAACAAATATAATTGTCACACTGGCAACAAATAGCCAGCCTATGGGTATACTCTAAAATAGCCAAAGAACAAGAGCAAATTTAAATATCAAACTTACTTGTTGAATAATATTATAAATATTAAATACCATGTATTGTGAATGGAAACTTCTCAATTTTTTTTGCCCAGTACATTGCTCGATATTTTATTCCTTGAACAGGAAGGGACCACTTTTTTTTTGGCAATAATGTAAAATCCATTGCTTTAGTTTAGGATCTTTGACATGTCAAGTACTCCTTCAGTGATTAGGAGAGATATAAGACAGAAATAAATACTTTGTTGTTTACAGGTCCTGGGGGATTCATGACATACCTGGTGGTCACACATAGAGGTATTGGGATACAGACTGGGAGAGAAATGGACGTAAGGACCCACTTTTGCTGAGGTCAGGGCATCACCCAAACACATTTCCCACAGGGAGTTTTAAGTGGGAGGTTTACAGTAAGCAGGTTCTAAGAAGTTCTAGGAAGTCACACTGTGACTGAGAGGTGGTCACTGGGACATATCTGTAAAGTTCATGCAGGGTATGAGGGTCAGTAGTGCCAGTCACTTAGTCTGTATCTAGCTGTCCCATAGGGAGAAGGTCACCAGGAGGAAGTTGTATAAGGCAGAGATATCTGGATTGACCACATTGAGGAACTGGGAGGAGGTGTAAAACTAAATACTGTGTCAAGGGTGACTAAGACCTGCTTCTGGTATGAGAAAGTCCAACTAATACTCAAAACATATGCCAGGATGACATAAAATTACCAGAATTCATTTGCAATAGCAAAACTCCAGCGTTAAGTTTGTGATATAGAATAATACGACTCTTTGTTATATTCTTGTGTGTTCAGATTTGACCAGAATATAAAAAGAAGTTAGATTTTTATGGGCTGAATTGTCAAAATGTGACCTCAAACCCACAAATTGGTTTTTAAGTGAACTCAATACATTTCTCTGGTAGACAATGCAGCTGAGCAGCTGAGTTTATTGATTGGTTCATAGCATGTTGTGCAATGGAACATTTTGTTTCTAAAGCATTAAATAATAGATCAAATGACACATTGATGGAAGTATAGATCAGTGCTGGGCCACCTAAAATGGGTAAAGTATTGCTGGTGTAGGTACAGTTGTGCAATAGTGTCAGAACATGGCCGCCAGGCGTGCCTAAACATCTACTCCTTTCTAGCTGTTATAAGGGTAACTTTTATCATTTCAAAAGACACAGCACACTTGAAAGGACAGATCCCCCCTCGTCTTGGGAACTCACAGTGAAGGCACACAATTGGGAACCAATGACTTGAACATTTCGTTATTCACTCTCATTTGCTTTGGAGAATGACCTTGACATTAGCATAACGTAGAGTAAAACTGAAGTTTCCACAAACTGTAAACATCTCCACCACATGTCAGTGGAGCCAGCGATCCGAGGCCAACAATGAACTGTGAAAAGACACTCTCTAACGGCAACTCCCGAGAGGGAGCTGGACTGGCTTTGACTTTTAAACATTGCCAGAGAAGAGAGTTCCGTGGCTCCTGCCATTTGAAAGGAGCTGGAAGCTGTGGGTACATGAAAGCTGACTGTCTCCATTCTACTTTTGCATGAAAATTCTTGGGCCGTTGCCTAGTTTAGCTTCTAGTTTCTATTACCTCATTATTCTTACTTTCCTCCAGTGTCCTGCCCCAAAGAACTTTTCTTGAATGTGATTTTCCTATCTCTGTCTTCAGAGTTGATCATGCAAGAATTCTAATAAAGAATGTCAGATTATTGCCCTCACAGATGTGATAACAGAGCTTTTTGCTTGGAGATTGTGATCTCTTCATTAGATGTAGTACTTCTGAGGAGGCCTTTGAAAGAGTCTGATTCAATATATTTTTCCTACTTTACATATTAGGAACTGAGCTACATAAAAGTGGAAGAAAATAGCAATTCTAATGATCATGTCAAAAATATTATACTAAATGAAAAGAACTGACAATAACATCTACTTTGTGACTGATCCTTTGGTAGGTGCCAGGTTTTTAAAGTACCTTAATTCTAATTCTTCCATTAACCTTGCAAATTAAATGAGATTGTTTCCATTTGTTGCTGAGTCCCAGGGCTAGGACTGGACCCCTTGGCTATCCCCTTCCAAAGCCTATTCTTTATCATATCAGAAAATGCTGCCTCCCCATTGATAATAATAAGTTTATTACATGTATAAGCAACAGATTGTTTCTTAAAACATTTTGCTAACTATCATTTTATCTTCATAAAAATCTCTTGAGCTTAGTAGTATCTATGCGTGCATGCAGTTTTAAGAGCCTTCATATATAAGATGATATGTCACCAAAATTATGAAGGAAACAAGAGAAATGTAGACACTCAAGTGTGGCTGCAAAGTCCCCAAAGTGGGGATATTGGAGTGGAGGAAGGTGGTTGGTGCTGGGAGAGAGAACATGATCGATGCTATGGTTTCGGTGCTATGTGAGTATCCCCTAAGGATCTACAGTGATTGGAGGATCAGTCCCCTTGGTAGTGCTATTAGGAGGTGGTAGGACCTTTGGGGTGGGGCCTAGTAGGAGGATTTTGGGTCATTGAAGGCCTGATCTCATGAGATAGTTCTGTGGTTAGAGTTGTTATAAAAGGTGCCACCCTTGCTTCTTCTCTTCTTTCCACTCCTGGTTTGAGACGCAATCACTTGCTCCCTTATCCATTCCACCTTCTATCAGTCACCGTAAGGTCCTCATCAGAAGTAAGCAGATGCCGGCACCATGCCCTTAAGTTTTCAAAATGATGAGCTAAATAAGCCTCCTTTTCTTCATAAGTAGCCTGCATCAGATATTTCATTATTGTAACCCAGAAGTGACTAATACAGTACACAATAATGTCAGAGAGGATGGATGTCATATGACTGTAAGAGCTCCACATTTTCTTGGAATTGAAGACCATTAGTGAGCTTTGAACAGAAGAATGACGTGATTCCATTTGTACTTTGTAAGAACTATTCTTACTATTTACTGTTTTGTGAATTGACCAGGTGCAAGAGTATAAGCTATTATAGTAACTCAGGTGAGAGATGATAGTGGCTTGCTGAGGTATTAGTAGTGAAATCATCAAAAGTGTCCATTTCTGGCTATCTATTGGAAGCAGAACTGCTAAGATTAGGCAAGGGACTCAAATGGGGTAGGAAAGAAAGTAGACAGAGAGGAAACAGAGCTACTTGCCCTGAGCAATTGGAAATTTTGAATTACCAGATACTGAGATGAGAAAGACTCTTAGAGGAGGAGGTGGTTAGGAATTCAGTTTAGAGACATAGAAGAGGCAGCTAGATGTGCAAGGCTGGAGCTCAGAGGAAACATCTTACCCTGATAAATCACCAGCTTATCTATGGTATCTAAAACCCTGAGACGAAATGACCTCACCTAGGGAAGTCCTGTTAATAGATAAGAGGAAGAGTCCAAAGACTGAAGCAAGGCAGGAGTGAAGGTAGATAAAACCCTGAGAAAGAGTGCACAGTGAAGTAAAAGAAGTAGCAGGAGGATGTGCTATCTGAAAGCCAAGTGATAAAAGTGTTTTAAGGGAGATTAAGCAACAGTCCCAAACGTTGCTTAAAGATCACTGGAGATGAAAACAGAGGACTCATGAAAAGATTTAGCAATGGGAGATTCTTCCTCAACAACAGGAGCTATTTTGGTGGAGATATGAAGCCAAAATTCCTGACTGGCTTGGGTTAAATAAAGGATAGGAGGAGAGGGGCTGAAACAAAACTAAATGCACAATTTCACATTTTGATAAGAGCAGAGAGATGAAGCAGTAACTGCGGAGGACTAAAGAATGAGAAGAAAATCTGGCTGTACTTCTTGGTGATAGGAAGCTCTAATACTAGTGGGTTTAGGAAGAGCACAGGAGAGTAAACAGAAAGTGTGAACCTGAGAACAGCTACATGCACACCTGGGGAAGTAGGGAGGTCTGTGGTGGAGAAATCAGCCTTCATGTTAGAGGGCTGAGTGGGACTCTGTGTTCTCAGGGGTAAGGCATTTTTCATTTGGAGTACAAAGGTGAAAGAGAACTGCACTGACCCGTTTTCAGATGCAGGGAGATTTCCTGGGGACTGCCCTTTGGCCCTAAAGGCCTAATGAATGGAGTTAGAAAGTGGAGAATGATGGGAAGCGTGGTCTGTTTACAGAGCCATGGGGGCTTTGGGTCCCAGGGATGGGCAATAACCTCGGGCAAGGGCTTCTTAAACATCATAGCATAAATGTAAATATCTAAACTAGATAGACTTAAGTTGTGAGTGTTGGAGACAAGGGAGGCACCAATGGGAGAAATGCCACAAGTGCACAGATGGCTGGGGGGGGGGGGGTTGTTAAGTGATACTTATAAATGCCCAAAATTTTTTTCTTTTCTAGACAGTAGAGTTTTTAGATGTCTATCTACTTCCAGACTTATCTCATTTGCAGGAATAAATATGGTATTGCAAAAGATGTTGAAATGCTGATCAGACTTTGTTACTCCTCTGTCAGTGATGGAGTAACTAGTACAGTCTAGGATTAAGAACTAAAGTGGGACACCATGGTGTATGCCCATAAGGCCAGCTACTTTGGAGGCTGAGGCAGGATCATGACATCAAGGCCAGAGGCAGCCTGTGCAACACAGCCAGACTCTGTCTCAAAATAAAAAAGGGAGAAGAGTCCGGCGGTGCAGCTCAGAGGTAGAGCACTTGCCTAGCATGCTTGCAGCTTTGGATTCAATCCCTAGTATGGCAAAACAAAAACAAAAAACAAAAAATCAAAAGTTCAACTAGAAAAAAGAGATAAAATCATGATCAGTTTGATGACTATGAAAATCCAACTGGAGGGCCTGAGCCAGCACATTTGGGTTGGAGTACACCAGTCCAGTGGCTGATTTTTTCCTATGGACCATTGTTGGGTTCTTGAGCTACATGGAAGACAGCAAATGAACTGATGTCCAATATCTAATCATTCTTAAAATATCTGGTGAGTCTCCATATTTTAAAGGGTGAACCGTCACTAGGCCTGCAGCTGTAACCCCATGGCATCTAATCCCATCAGATCTCGGAAGCTAAGCAGGGTCAGGCCTGGTTAGTACTTGGGTGGGAGACTGCCTGGAAACACCAGGTGCTGTAGGCTTGGGAGAAGGACCTGGCAACCCACTTCAAAGAACAATTAGCTATGGAAAACCCTATGAATAGCACAGAAGCACTAACAATACTGTTTTGTTTGTTGTACATAGGGTTGCTATGAGTTGGACACCAACTAGACAGCACACAACAATGTGTTATGTTACCCCTTACCCTCTCATGACCCTCCTCCCCTATTCTTTTCCCCCCATCAGTGGTCTCCTTTCTACTTGCAAGTCTCTTTTTGTGAGTATATTATATATGTATATCCCAATTTTGCCATGTGATATTTTTTCCTCTATTACCCTTCTTGACCCTCTCCCTTTTCCTTAGTCCATTATCTTTTTCTACTTAAATCCTATCTGCTTTCATGATCTATATGTTTTAATAATGAATATATATTGAAGTCTAACATCCACATCTGAGAGAAAACATGATGTTTGTCTTTCTATGTCTGACTTTATTCACTTAAAATGATGACCTCTAGTTCCATCCATTTTCCAAAGAATGCCATAATTCTGTCCTTTATGGCTGAATAAAATTCCATGATGTACATATACCACACTTTCTTTAACCACTCATCTATTAATGGACATCTAGGTTGATTCCATATCTTGGCTATTGTGAATAATGCTGCAATAAACATCGATGAGCAGGTTATCTCTATGGTATATTGACTTATATTCTTGCAGATATATGCTCAGGAGTGGAACAGCTGGGTCATGTGGCAGTTCTATTTTTATTTTTTTTAAAGTACCTCCATACTCATTTCCATTGTGGCTACACCAACCTGCATTCCCACCAGCAGTGTATAAGGGTTCCTTTCTCCTCACATCCTTACCAGCATTTGCTGATGTTTGTTTTGTTAATGGTAGCCATTCTGACTGGAGTGAGATGGCATCTCAGTTTTGATTTGTATTTCCCTGATGGCTAAGGAAGATGAAAATTTTTCATGTGATTGTTGCCCATTTGTATTTCTTCTGAGAAGTCTCTGTTCATTTATTTTGCCCGTGGTTTGATTGGACACTTTGCCTTTTTGGTGTTTAACTTTTTGAGCTCTTTAATTGTAGATATTATTCCCCTGTCTGATTTATAGCTGGCAGATTTTCTCCCATTCTTTAGGTTGTCTCTTCACTCTGATAACTGTGTTCTTGGCTGTACAAAAGCTTTTTAATTTCATGCAATCCCATTTATCAATTCTTGCTATTGTTTCTTGTGCTTTTGGGGTCCTTTCAGAAAGTCCTTGCCTATTCCTATGTCTTGAAATGTTTCCCCTAGGTTTTCCTCTAGCAGTTTTAAAGTTTCAACTTTTACTGGAAGGTCTTTGATCTATTTTGAACTGATTTTTGTACAAGGAAAGAGAGAGTGTTCTAATTTCAGTCTTTTACATGAGTATATCCAGTTCTCCCAACACCATTTGGTGAAGAGGGTGTCTTTCCTCCAACTAATATTTTTGCAATGTTTGTCAAATATTGGATGGCTTTAGCTGCATGGGCTTATTTCTGGATCCCCTATTATGTTCCATTGGTCTACATGTCTGCTTTTGTGCTAATACCATGCAGTTTTTATTACTACAGCTTTGTAGTATAATTTGAAATCAGGAATTATCATACCCCCTGCATTGTTCTTTCTCTTCAGGATCACTTTAGTGATCTGGGTTCTTTTGTGATTCCAAATGAATTTTTGGATTATTTTCTTTATTTCTGTGAAGAATGTCATTTAAATTTTCATGGGGATGGCATTAAACCTGTAGGTTGCTTTTGGTAATATATCCATTTTCACCATATTAATTCTTCCAAACCATGAACATGGTAGATCTTTCCACTTTCTGGTGTCTTCTTCAATCTCTTTTTTTAGTGTTTTAAAGTTTTCATTGTAGAGGTTTTCCACCTCCTTGGGTAGATTTATTCCCAGGAATTTTATTTGTCTTGAAGTTATTGTGAATGGGATTGTTTTCCTAGTTTCTTTCTCTGCCTGGTCATTATTGGTAAAAAGAAAAGCTACTAATTTTTGTATGTTAATTTTGTATCTTGCTAGTTTGCCCAAAGTATTTATCAGCTCTTCTAAGAGTTTTCTAGTGGAGTCTTTTGGGTGTTTTAAGTATAGGATCATGTCATCTGCAAATAGGGATAATCTGCATCCTTATTTTCCTATTTGGATTCCTTTTATTTCTTCCTCTTATTGCTGTGGCTAATATTTCAATTACTACCTTGAATAGCAGTGGAGGAAATGGAGATCCTTGTCTTGGTCCTGACTTTAGGGAAAATGCTTTCAGTTTTTCCCATTTTAGTATCATGTTGGCCAGTGGTTTTTAATATTTTGCCTTTATGATGTTGAGGTATGTTCCTTCAGTTCCTAATTTCTTCAAGACTTTTATCGGAAAAGGATGTTGGATTTTTTCAAAGGCCTTTTCTGTATCTATCAACAGGATCAGGTGGTTTCTGTTTCTGGGTCTACTTATATGTTGTATTATGTTTATTGTCTTGCATATATTGGACCAGACTTGCATCCCTGGGATGAAACCAAATTGTTCATAATGTATGATCTTTTTAGTACAGTGCTGAAGTCAATTTGGAAGTATTTTATTAAGGATTTTTGCTTCTAAGTTCATTAAGGACAATAGTCTGTACTTTCCCTTTTTTGATATATCCTTCTCTGGTTTTGGTACTAGTGTAATACCGGCTTCATAAAATGACTGTGGTAGTGTTCCTTCCATTTGTATTTTGTGGAATAATTTGAGGAGCATTGGTGTTAATTCGTCCTTAAGAGTTTTGTAGAATGCAGCAGTGAATCCATCTGGTCCTGGGCTTTTCTTTGTTGGGAGACATTTTTCCCTCTTTATTGGTAAATGTTTGTGTGGTACTGAGTAACACAATATTTACTTTTCCCATTATGCTACTATTACATCATTTTCAGGTACACTCTCATCAACTTGCAAGGTTTATGGAAACTTTTAACTAATATGTTGTAAAACTCATATACATATTTGGTTATATTCCCGTTTTTCCCATGTACTCATGAGGTTGCATCATTTATATTCAGATTATCCTGCCCCCTTTATCCTTTTCCATTTTTTCTCCTCCCCATCCCAGTTACCACAGTCTTTGCTTCCCTTTGCTAGTACCCTCCATTCTCCTCCTTTCTATTCCTTATATTTTTCCTTCTGCACTATATTTAATTGTGCATTTTTATATACCTACTTATTTATCACTGCTTGGATCTCACTGTTCATTATAGGTCTGTTTAAATTGTTTATATCCTCTTGACTTAATTTTGGCAGGTCATATGTGTCTAGAAATTTATCCATCTCATCTAAGTTTTCCAATTTTCCTGGAATATAATTTTTCAAAGTATTCCCTAATGATTCTCTGGATTTCATTGACATCTGTTGTAATGTTTCCTGTTCAGCTCTAGTTTTCTTTCTTTGAGTCTTCTCTCCCATGGTTAGTTTTGCTAAGGGTTTGTGAATCTTCTTTATCTTTTCAAAGAACAAGCTGTTTGTTTAATCAATTCTTTTGATTGTTCTTTTAATGTTAATTTCACTAATTTCTTCTCGGATCATTATTATTTCTTTCTATCTACTGGTTTTGAGCCTGCAGCGGTAGCCCTGTGGCATCCGATCGCATCAGATCTCAGAAGCTAAGCAGGGTCTGGCCTGGTTAGTACCTGGATGGGAGACCACCTGGGAACACCAGAAGCTGTAGGCTTGGGAGAAGGACCTGGCAACCCCCTCCCAAAAATCAATCTGCCATTGAAAACCCTATGAACAGCAAAGAAGCACTGACAATAGTGTTTCCCCTGTTGTACAGAGAGTCACTATGAGTTGGATACTGACTCATGGCACCTAACCACAACAACAACAACTGGTTTTGGGTTTTATTTTTTCATTTTATAAGAGCTTGAGGTGCATCATTAAGTGATATGTTTGAGGTTGCTCTAATTTGTTAGTGTAGGCTCTCATCGCTATAAATTTCCCTCTTAACACTGACTTTGCTATATCCCAAACATTCTGGTAGGCTGTGTTTTTATTTTCATTTTATTATAGAAATTTTTAAATGTGCTCTCTGATCTTTTCAAGTGCCCAATGGTCATTTAAGAGTGTATTGTTCATTTTCCATGTATATGGATAGTATTTGTAATTTCTCTTGCTGTTCATTTCTAGTTTTATTCCATTATAGTCTGATATGATACATGAAATTATTTCTATTTTTCTGTGTTTGTTAAGATTTGGTTTATGACCTAAAATGTGATCTATTTTACAGAACACTCTATGGGCTTCTGAGAAGAATGTGTATTCTGTAGCTTTTGGATGAAATACTCTGTATATGTCTGTTAAGTCCATTTGATCTATTCTGGTGTTTAACTCTGAGATTTCTTTGTTGATTTTTTGTCTGAATATTCTATCTACTGATAAGAGTGGGCTATTAAAGCCACCCACTATTACTGTATCTCGACCTATCTGTCTCTTTAAATGTAATTGTTTTTAATGAAGTTGGATACACCAATGTTCAGTGCATATATATTTATAATTGTTATACCTTCTTGGTTGATTGTTCCCTTTATTAATATGTAGTGACCTTCTTTGTTTCTGCAGACTAGTTTTAACTTGAAGTCTACTTTGGCTAACATAAGGATGGCTACTACTCCTTCTTTTGAGGCTTCCAGTTGTTTAGTATATCAGTTTCCATCCTCTCACTTTGAGCACATGGCTTCTGATGCCGTCAGATCTTGGCAGCTAAGCAGGGTCAGACCTGGTTAGTACTTGGATGGGAGACCACCAGGGAACACAAGATACTGCAGGCTTGGAAGAAGGACCCAGCAACCCACTCCCAAAAATCAATCTGCCATTGAAAACTTTATGAATAGCAGAGAAGCACTGACAATAGTATTTCTCCTGTTGTATGTAGGGTCACTATGAGTTGGATACCAACTTGACGGCACCTAACAATAACAACAACTTTCTGTGTGTGGATGTCCTCCCTAGTGAGATATATTTCTTGCAGAGAACAAATTGTTGTATCTTGGTTTTTAATCCAGTCAACTAATCCGTGTCTTTTAATTAGAGAGTTGTTGTTGGGTGCCATCAAGTCAGGTCCTATTCATAGTTACCCTCATATGATTTTCAATGGCTGATTATTTTGGGGGATTGCTTCAGGAGTGAATTTTCACATCCTTCTCCTATATTTGCAGAGCTGGGGATTGAACAGAGGACTCCAGAGAGTGCAGAGCAGCAGTCTACCAACTGAGCTAAACCCCAGCCCCAACTGGGGAGTTAAGACCATTTATATTTAGAGTAATTATTGGTTTTCTGGTTGTTGGGTTGGGTGTTTCCCAGATTGATTCATACACTATTCTTTCTTTTCTTTCTTTTCTATTTATATTCTGTGTTTTTACTTTTTTTAAGTTGTTGTTGTTGTTATTGTTGTTAGGTGCCGTCGAGTCGATATCGGGTCAATATCCAACTTATAGTGACCCTCATAGGGTTTTCAATGGTTGACTATTCCGGGATTGTCTTGGGAGTGGATTGCCAGGTCCTTCTCCCATTTTTGAGGTGCTGGGAATTGAACTTGGGACCTCAGAGACTGCAGCACAGCGCTCTTCCAACTGAGCTAAATCCCAGCCCATTTTTTAAGTTAGACATGATTCTTTACTAGTTCTCTTTAGTTTGTCTGTTTATCACATAGAGTTTATTCTCTCCTGTGCTCTCATAGTGAAGACTGTCCTTGTTCCTCCTGTGTGTATAGGATCCCTTTAAGTATCTTCTGCAGAGATGGATTTGTGGTCATATATTACTTTAGTATGTGCTTGTCATGGAATATCTTTATTTCTTCATTTTAAGTGACAACTTGCTGGATATAATAATTTCGGTTGGTAATTATTTTCAGGGCATGAAGTATACCTCTCCATCTTTTCCTAGAATTTAGGGTTTGTGCTGAGAGGGCTAATGTAATTCTGATGAATTTTCCTTTTGGTTTGTTATGGGTATTGTAATGGTTACACTGTTTTGTCTTCCTTTCTGGGACTAGCACTGGAGATTGTGATCTCAAGAAAAAACAAAACAAAAAACACTCAGTAAGAAGACCCCAAGTAAAACATAAAGCTATATCTAACCCTATAGGTGTAAAAATCAGAAATCAGAAGCATGAGAAACCTGAAAAAATAAGGCAACACATCTCCTCAAGAGACCATGATTCCTTAACCACTGATTCCAAAGATACTGAAATAGTGGAAATGTCAGACAAAGAATTTACAAGTTTACTTGTAAAAATGATCAGTGACTTCAAACAGGACACAAGAAGCAATCAAATGAAGTAAGAAAATCGATATAGGACTTAGGTCAGAAAATCAACAATGTAGAAGACAAAGTCAGCAAAATGGATTAGAAACACACCAAAGAAATTGAGATTTTGAAAGAAAACCAAGCACAATTGTTGGAAGTGAAAAATTCAACAAACCAAATAAAAAATACAATAGAAAGCATCAGTAGACTAGATGAAACATAAAATAGACTATTAAGGATGAAAGATAAGGTTGGGGAAATACTACATTCAGATATCAACAAACAAAAAAATGAAAAGAACATGACCACAATTTTAAAGAACATTGGGACATGATCAGGAGACCAAATATAAGACAGCTGAGATTAAAAACTGAAGGCATAGAAAACTTATGTGGTGAAATTATAGCAGAAAATTTCCCAAATCTATGGAAAGAAATGGATATCCAACCACAAAAGGTATTTGAGCAGCAAACAGATATGACCCAAAAAGAGCATCCCCATGACACATAATAATTAAAATGCCAAGATTACAGAAGAAAGAAGCAATAAGTATGCTTTTTTGTGTGGTACCAGGGGTTGAACCCAGAGCCTCGCGCTTGCATGGTCCTCAAATGCTGGACTACTGAGCTGCACCCCCAGCCCATTTTTTTTTTTTACTTTTTTGAGATAGGGTCTCACTAAGTTATGTAAACTGCCTCTGTTCTTGAACTTGTGATCCTCCTGCCACTGCCTCCCCAGCCACTGGGATTACAGGTGTGTGCCACAGCACCAGGCTTAATAAGTATGCTTTTAAAAGGTATTGTGGTTTGGTTATGATATGTTCCCCAAAGACTCATGTGTTGCAGGCTTGGTCCTCAGCTGGTGGTGCTATTGAGAGGTGATTGTATCATGAGGATTCTAACTTCAACAGTGGATTAATCTCTTGATGAATTCAGAGCTGAAGGGATATTTTGGAGGTGAGGCCAAGTTGTAGGAAGTAGGTTACTGAAGGCATGCCTTTGAAATATATATCTAGTCCCTAGCCTCTTCTGTAATCTTTGACTCTGCCTCTTTTCCATGATGAAGTGAATCACTGCTCTACCATATGCTCTTTGCCATCATGTTCTCCCTTACCACGCTTGGGCTTGGAAGCAATAGAGCCCTTAAGTTGTTTGTTCAAGTATTTTGTCACAATGACCCCCAAACCCACTTTTTAAAAAGATTATGGATTTTTATTTCCATTATAGAGCTCTTCAAGAAAGAGTGTATAGCAAACACTATGGTTTTTGTATAGCAAAGTCAGAGTTCTAAATAATCAGCCTAAGTATCATAAATATAAATGGAAGAGTCAGGAGTTAAAATCATGCAGGACTATCTCCAAAGTCTATGCTGTGCATTATAAAAGCACAGTACATATAACATGTGAGTGACACATAATTTACCCAACATCAGGGAAATTAGAATAAGTAAATGAACTGATCCTGTACCTTTATTCCAAAAGATAAGCTTTCTTATCTTGGAGTGTAATATGACATAATATTACCAATGTTTGGTTTTATTTGCGTAATAACCTCCAATCTATGTACTGTAGTATATTTTGAAAACAAATTATTTTGCTTGTTAGCTGGTTGCATAGAAGAAAAGCAATATTCTTATACTACATAAGTGCTATCTGATTCAGTGAGAATCAACTCATATCTACCTAAGAATGTTATAATAATGATTTATATATAAGATTTTATCATAAACCTGTGACTAAGCCTAAAGTTAATCTTCACTGAAATTTAGGCTCAGTAAAAATATTTTGATATTATATGTCTCTGTTTTATTGCTAGTCAGAAAAGGATGCTTTGTTTTGACTAATGATCATAGTACGAGCAAGATGGATGAATTTTAGAACTGCATGATATCTCAAAAAGATTGCCACTATCTTTTCATTGTACATTTATGTTAGGTTTGGACCATTTGGGAAGTAGATCTATTAACTTTTACTGGTTAAAAATATACTTTGAGTGACTGGTTTTTGAATTATCAACTTGGAATAGTCTGAACTACAGTGTCAAGAA
>VMDO01016271.1:0-48418 GCA_007922755.1 Pedetes capensis | reverse complement strand
TTTTTTGCGGTGCTGAGAACCAAACTCAGGACCTCGGAGACTGCAGAGCAGCGCTCTACCAACTGAGCTAAATCCCAGCCCAGGGGAAGATGAGGGTTGAATAATTCCCTACAATCAAACAGTATTATTAATACCACATGCAAGCAAAATTTGCTAAACATCATTCTAAAATAACTGCAGCAGTATAGACAGGGAACTGCTAGAAAACCAAGCCAGATTCAGAAGACGGTGAGGAATTAGGGATATCATTGCTGATTTCAAATGGATATTAGCCAAAAGAAGAGAATACCACAAAGATATCTATCTACATTTTATGGACTATGCAAAGGCATTTGACTGTGTGGATCATAACAAACTATGGATAATGCTGCAAATAATGTAAAGACCAGAGCACTTCATTGTACTAAGGAGGAATCTGTACATGGAGCTGGAGACAGTTGTTAGAACAGAACAAGGAAATGCTGCCTGGTTTAAAGTCAAGAAAGGCATATGTCAGGTCTGGATCCTTTCACCATACTTCTCCAATCTCTATGCTGGACAAACAATCTGAGAAGCTGTACTTTATTAAAGAAGATGTGGCATCATGGTTAGAGGAAGACTAATTAACAACCTGTGTTAGGCAGATGACACAACTCTGCTTCCTGAAAGTGGAGAGGATTTGAAACATTTACAGATGAAGATGAAAGAACATGACCTTCAGTATGGACTGCACCTCAATATCAACAAAAATCCTTACAACTGAGTCAGTACACAACTTTATGATAAATGATGAAAAGATTGAGTTTGTCCAAGATTTTTCTTTACTTGGTTGTACAATCAACATCCATGGAAGCAGCACTCAAGAAATCAAAAGATGCATTGCATTGGGAGAAGCTATTGCAAAAGACATCTTTAAAGTGATGAAAGTAAAGATATCACATTGAAAACAAAGGTGCACCTGACTCATGCATGGTATTTTCAGTAGAATCATATGGTTGTAAAAGCTGGATATTGAATAAGAGAGACAGGAAAAGAATTGATGCTTTTCCATTATGGTACTGGAGATGAATATTGAATATACCATGGATTGATAAAAGAACCAACAGTTCTATCCTCAAAGTGTAAACAGAGTGCTCTATGGAAGCAAGAATGGCTATATTGTGCCTATTATATTTTAAACAGGGCTGGGATTTAGCTCAGTGGGTAGAATGCTGCACTGCAGTCTCTGAGGTCCCAAGTTCAATTCCCAGCACCACAAAAATGGGAGAAGAGACTGGCAATCCACTCCCAAGGCAATCCCGAAACAGCCATTGAAAACCCTATGAGGGTCACTATGAGTCGGATATCGACTCGACAGCACCTAACAACAACAACAACATATTTTAGACATGTTGTCAGGAGGGACCAATCCCTGGAGAATGATATGTTTGGTAGAGTGGCAGATCAATGAAAAAAGGGAAGACCCTCAACTAGATGGAAAGACACAATGGCTACAACAACAGATTTAGATATGAAAATGATCATGTGCCTGGCACAGAATTGGGGAGTGTTTCATTCTGTTGTACATAGGTTCACTATGAGTTGGACCCGACTTGATGGTACCTAACAACAACAACCCAAAGTATGCTCTATTAGCCTTATAAATCAGGTGCCCTTAGCAACTAACTTAGTCCTGGCTCCTGTTTCCTCATCTGCAAAATGAGAAGAGTAAAATTCTATACCTCATAGGGTCATCTTCACATGAAATTCATTAGCATTCTCTCTTACGTGTAGTCACCAAAACTCAATCTATGTTATCTTTTAGGTATAGTAACAGGAAGAAAAAGGGCTATGTAAGTAGTGGGAGTAGCGATGTTTTTACTGAGTGTAATAGGAATGAATAAAATCACAATAAGAAGGGTCATACAAAATGTGAGGATGGAAGTAGTGTCAGGGCAAATAATCCAACCTCATGCAAGTACTCCTTAGCCTGAAGGTAGCTCATTATCCCAAAGTAGGGAATAGAAAACCATGTGATTTAAAAGACAGATACACAGTGCTGAATGGATGCATCACAGATACACAGTGCTGAATGGATTTGTATCACCTCTGAGTCTGGCTCATGCTTGTTCCCTCCAGTATTAGGGATGAGCTGTGTCCTCCATCATATATAATATGACCTAACTGGGTCCCCCCACCCATGTGTCTGTCAGCTTGTCATGCTGTGGGAACTTGCATGTTGCTGTGATGCTGGAAGCTAGGCTACCAGTATTTTGGATAACAACAGGGCCACCCATGGTGGACAAGTTTAAGCTGAGCTTCCAGACTAAGACAGATTAGAGAGAAGGACCTGGCAGCCCACTGCTGAAACAATTAGTTATTGAAAACCCTATGAATAGCAGAGAAGCACTGTCAAATATACTGGCAGAAAATGAGCCACCCAGGCTTAAAGCCATTCAAGAAATGACTGGGGAATAGTTTCGTCCTCAAAGGGGATTTAACCTTAATGACAGGAGTGTCCTCAGGGATGTCCTTTTGTTGATGTGGCATGCCTCAAAATGAGAAGAAACATTGAGTGCAATAATGGGCTCAAATATAAAAAGATTGTATGTATGGCACAGTGTTAGGTAGTGTTCTGTTCTGTTGTACATAGGATCACTATGAGTTGGATTCAACTTTACAGCACCTAGCAACAACTGGATTTCCATTTGATTTAAGAGGGAGAGTATAAAAATCAATGCAATTTGGTCACATAGAGCATGAGGTGATAGGAACATAAGTTTATTTTGTTCTATTTTGTTCTATCTTGTTCTATTTAGCAGAGCTGATTAATTATCAGAGGTAGGAAGGAAGCAAATGTCATAAGCAGGTTCACATTTTAGCATTTAGGTAGAACTGAGTGTGGTCCCATTGTAGGCCCAAAGTTCATGGGGCAAATGACAGAAAATCTCAGTCAGCTAAGGACCAGCCACATCTCCAGTCAGCCTCAGGCTCTTTGGTCTCCTGAAGGAGAGTCTACAAACTCTGTTCCACGTTTTGAATGAAGTTTTTAAATATAAATTTAATTTCCCTAGAAACAATTTTCCTCAGAGTTCTCTATCTGAATGCTAAAGCTAGTTTTACCTATAAATAATATATACTATAAATCTTATCTTTTTTCCTGTCAAACTATGAAATTTACCATCTGACCATACTGATCTTCCTTTTTGAGATATTATATTCACAATGATCATGGGTCATTTTATTGCTTAAGTCCATAGTCAATATCATTCCAAAGTCTCAAATTAAAGTGAGCACATGCAGTTGAATCATTCATTCATTTCAAAACCTATAGAAATTTAAATGAGTAGAAGCATTATGGAATTCCATCAAAGAAAGAAAGAACCTAAGGCTCCCTAATTTCACTAAATCCACCAAAGGCACTCAGTTCCATTGAGTTAATTAAATATGAGGAAGGAAGAATTATCAGAATCATGATTGACAGAGGAAGTTGAAATTTGATAGAAACTAATATGTTTTTGACCATATGTCTGAGTAGTTTTGTTTAGATGTTAAACTGCATATTTCCTTTTCAGATTGAGACTTTAAAATGTGGCAACAAATTTCCTTTAAATAAGAAGGATGGAACATTGAATTTAAGAAGTTAAGGCTCATTCTTATCCCCAATGTATTGTGCTGATTTTCATATTAATATCTCCTAGGTGAGATCCTGTTGGAAATCTATCTTATGTATGGAATCTAATACAGCTTTCACTTGTGACTTGATCATTAGCCAGTGAATAGAAACAAGAACAGTGGCTCCTTTGTGACTAAATAGGTGTAATGTGTGATTCAAAATGACAAATTCTAAATTCACAGCAGTAGTGGATAACTTCCTAGAGAATGTGCTGATGATTTTCAGTGTTCCTACCTTTAATCCTCTGATCATTGTTTTTAACCTGAGCATTAAAATATATGACCTTCTCTTATGAAATGAAGAAGAGTCTCTGTAAATGGCAGAAGAATGAGACACAACCTGTGTGCATTCATAGGTATTAGTATCAAAGTACAGAAAGGTTATATTCACCCAAGAACCTAACCTGAAACAGTTTTATTTTATTTCCCTCCACCTTTTGAAAAGAGGAGCAATAGTAATGTGGAATGCCTCCAGAATATGACAAAGCCAGGTTAATGTCTGGAGCAGATGAATATTGGATGAACAATCTGGGAAAAAATTAAAAGGTATTGAGTGAGAAAATATACTTCCAATTCATTCTATGAAGTCAATATCACCCTGATACCAAAACCAGATAAAAAATCTAAAAAGAAAGAGAACTATAGACCAATTTCCCTTATGAACATTAATGCAAAAGTCCTCAATAAGATTCTGGCAAACAAAATATGACAACACATAAAAGATATCATATACCACAATCAGGTAGACCTCATCCACAGATGCAAGGTGGTTTAAAATATGTAAATCAATTAATGTAATTCAACATATTAGGAGACTTGCAGACAGAAATCACATGATCATCTCAATTAATGCTGAGAAAGCCTTTGACAAAGTTCAACATAACTTCATGATAAAAATCTTGAAGAAATTGGGATAGAAGGACCTTATCTCAACATCATAAAGGACATCGATCACAAACTTTTGGTCAACATCACTTTCAATGGTGAAAAAGTAAAAGCATTCCCTTTAAGATAGGAACAATACAAGGATAGCCACTCTCTCCTTTCTTATTCAATATTGTGATTCAAGTCCTAGCCAGAGCAACTAGGTGAGAGAAATAAATTAAAGGACTATAAATAGGGAAAAAAGAGGTCAAATTATCCTTAACTGCAGATGACATGACCCTATACATCAAGGACCCTAAAATTCCACTAGGAATTTCTTAGAACTAGTTAACTCCTTCAGCAAAGTAGCAGAATACAAAATTAATACTAAAAAATCAATAGCCTTTTTGTAAACCAATAGTGAATAGAAAGAGAATGAAATAAAGGCAACAATGTCATTCACAATAACCCACCAAAAATTAAATATTTAGGAATCAACCTAACCAAAGACTCTAAAGATCACTACAATACAAACTTCAAATCATTAAAGAAAGAAATACCAGAAGATACTAGAAGATGGAGGGTCCTCCTTTGTTTATGGATCAAAATAATTAATATTGCAAAAATGGCTATCCTACCAAAAGCAATTTACAGTTTCAATGCAATCCCTGTCATAATTCCAATGACATACTTTGAAGAAATAGAAAAAGAATCACAAAAATTGAATGGAAAAACAAAAGACAATGGATAGCCAAAACAATACTAAGCAACAAAATAAGTGCAGGAGGTATTGCAACACCTGACTTCAAACTATGCTACAAAGCTATACTGGCAAAAAATGGAAACTAAAAGTAACTACTAGAACTGGAAACCTTAAAAGTACTAGAAGAAAAGATAGGGAACATTCACCAACACATAGGTGTAAGCAAGTACTTCCTTAGTAAGACTCCAATTGCCCAGGAAACTGCACCAAGAATCAGCAACTAGGATTACATAAAACTAAAAATCATCTATACAACAAAGGAAACAACTATCAGAGTAAAAGGAGACCCCACAGAATTAGAGAAAATCTTTGCATCCTACACATCTGATAGAAGATTAACTTCTAGAATATACAAAGAATGTAAGAAATCAAACACCAAAATAACAAATAATCCAATAAATAGGTGGGCAATGGAACTGAAGAGACAGTTCTCAAAAGAGGAAATATTAATGGCCAATAAACACATGAAAAAGTGCTCAATATCCCTAGCTATTAGGGAAATGCAAATCAATAATACTGAGATTCCATCTCAGTAAGAACGCCAAGAATAACAAAAATAATTAATTCAAATGTTGGTGAGGATATGGAGGAAAAAGGAATCCTTTTACACTGCTGGTGGGACTGTAAATTAGTTCAGCCACTTTGGAAATCAATATAAAGTTACCCTAGAAACTAAGAATAGAACTATCATATGACCCAGCTATACCACTCCTGGAAATAAAACCAAAGGAACATAAGTCATCATACCACAGGGACACCTGCACTTCCACATTTAATGCAGTGCTGTTCACAGTTGCAAGGGTATGGAATCATCCAAGATGTCCATCAAGAGAATAATGGATTAAAAAATTATAGTAAGTATACACGATGAAATATTACTCAGCAGTAATGAAGAATGAAATTATGCTACTTGCAGCAAATGGATGAAATTGGAGAACATCATTTTAAACAAATTAACTCAAACTCAAAAAGAGAAACAGAATATGTTCTGACTCATATGTGGGAGCTAAATCTAACTCAAAGGAAAAAATTACATATATAGATATTTAAAAATGAACAATCATACTTATCTACAATTGGAAATACAAGTGACTCAATATGAGGGGGGAGTGGATTAACAGGTGGGAGCTGAGGCTAGAGAAGGAGAAAGGGGAGGGGGAAAATGTGGAAGGGTTAAGACAGGGAGGAAAAACACAAAATACAGGATGTAACTCTATGAATATAAAAACAAAAGGGAAGGAAATCAATGAGAGTATAACCCATGATTAAATATGATTCTCATTATATAATAATTAAAATTCCTACTTTTTTCTTTTCTTCTTTAGTTCATACTGTTCTGTAAAATATGTAAGATGATGAATGTATAAGCAAAACTGATTTAATAGCTGCATAATGTAGACAGCAAATGGTGTATTACTCTATACCCCACCAACATTTATAAATAGAATTTAAGAAAAGAGAATTTAAATGTTAAAAAGTGAGTAGGACATAACTCCTGAATTTAAACATTCGAAAGATAATCACAGAAGTGAAAAATACCAGGCTTAATTCACGTGGCAACAGAGGGCAGACTTGACCTGTATCAATCACCAAAGACAGTGTGATATTGTTATAGTTTCTTTTTTTCACTAAAATTTTGTTGAGTAGATATGCCATAGCATATCTGCCTATGCATATTTGCTTACGGCATGAGAAGCTGAGCTAACATCAAGAGACAATTCATAGCTACAAACTTACAGAGAATAAGAGGAAGAGACGATGCAGTTTATATTTTTGTTGTTAGATGCCATCTTGTCTGACTCATAGCGACCCTCATAGGGTTTTCAATGGCTAGTTGTTTCGGGATTGCCTTGGGAGTGGATTGCCATGTCCTTCTCCTGGCAGTTCATATTATCCTTATTTTAAAGCGTGCATAAAGTAGGGTTTTGTCATATTTCTTTTCTATTCATTCTCTTCTGGCTCTGATGGGGAAGCTGGAGTCTCCTGTACACACTCAGGGAAGCGTTCACTCATTTGATGATCTGCGTATCTCCATGACGTTTCGTTTTGTCTGAGGGAGAAAAGGCTTGAGCTAGGAATACCTTTCCACACAATAAAGAATACTAAGAGTGGGCCAAGTGGAAGAACCTGTGAGATCTGAAATTTGCAAAATACCAGCCAGATCCGAGGAGGGTGGAGTGGTGGATTTTTAAAAAAAAGCAATGTGGCCTTTGGCATCCTATTTTAGATTTTATAACTCAGAGGTGTCTACACGCCTGTGTTTATAAGAGTCCCTAGCAAGATGAGCCACACTCCCATAAATATCTGTTCCATGACTAACCAGCTATTCAGAGGAAGTTGTCATTATGTACAGGTTGCTAAACAGTACTGAAATGTGGTTAACACTGCGAAGCAGAATATGTCATTTTTCTTTCAAAATAACCATTCAAAAGAAAATAATCATCACCTTCTAAGACACCATTGTTCCAGGTTAAGTCATCAAATAATTACCCAGTATTTTATTTTGTTCCCTTCCAAGGGGTTACCCCATGCTACACTTACAAACAGGCTTTCCTTAGTTTGATGTGCTGCCAATATATATTTTTTTTCTTTTTTTAATAGTTAGTGGGGAGGTTGTCCTTGTGCCAATGAAGGCATCTAGGGATGTAATTTCTCCAAATTACTGGTTTTGTCTAGCATAATGGAGTTGGCTATCCATAGCAATGCCTGACAATATCATGGGGTGCATTTAGAACTGCAAAGTAATTAGGAGAATCTCAGAGGAAATCCCACATGCAGCTGGTTTTCTCTTGAGAGCTGAGCCAGGATCTCAGGGCTGTGCAGCAGCCAGTGCTTTGCAGCTTTCAGCTTTGGAAACTCACAGGCTTCTGTTCTATTTAGTCCTAGAGGACTGAGCTCCTATTGTCATACAATAGGTACACTGAATAGATTGCTGGCCACCTGCCCCCATGGCCCTAATCTTTACATGGATTCTGAGGGCAAGGAAAAGCCCATTCCACATGGTCCCTTCTTGGTGTTGCCAGGCCCACCAGAAGTCACCAGTGTTTATTCTGCCACATGCTACCTCTTTTTACATGGACCAACTCATTTATTCATGACAAATACCTGCTAATACTTTAAGATCCAACTCAGATCCTATATTTGTCACAAAGTGACCTGGATTCTCTCCAAAACAGGGGATTGAGCACTTATTTCCATAATATTTTGTAAATGCCTCACCATGAGCCATCATTTTCTGCACATATTATGTTTCTGACTATCCTGTTTAGATGACTAATGAAATGTTCTACACAACCAGAGGCCAACCAACATAAGACCTCTTACAATGCTTGCATTTCAGAGTACAAGGAAAGTTTATCATAAATGAATGGATGCAGCGACATGCTTTGATTTACTTTGACTATCACTTCAATATACCTGTAGTTTCCTCTCTGAAATTAGGCCTGGTATCTCACTTGTCTAGATTCCACTGGGATAAAATGCAGTCCTTACAAGTTTTAAAAGAGGACTAACTCCCTCTTTATTGCAATAAAATGACTTCTAACAGGAAAAGCTTCCCTCAAATTATTAAATGACTTCTTGATTAAGGGTTATGCTCTGCAGAATACTAATTATGGTCATGGTCAGATATGCCATACAGAAACAATAGGTTCACATCCTGGTGTGTGCAAAGCCAAAACAAGTGTAGAAATAATAGGATGGATAAAGATTTATTACCTAAGGCAGGTAAGGAAAGCACTGGAGTTATTTCCAAAGACTTCCCAAACGAAGAGAGCGTGGGGATTTTATTTATGGAGTTTGTCCACATTCATATAGGAAAATGCTTTAGGGGAAGACACTTTCCTGAGCTGCCTAGTTAAGGAGTACACTTGTGAGCATGCTCATTTCATAGCTCAAGAAGGAAACATGGTAGACATTTTTGGGCATGCTTAGCTCAAGGTCATGGAGCACATGTTTGAAAGTTTAAAATGGTGGGCAGGAACATGTTTGGACATGCTTAGTTTACTTCATAAAGATGGCAGACAAGAATGCGTCTGGGCAACATTCAGTACAAGGAAAAAGCCCTTCTCAAGCATCAGATGCGATGTGTTCAGAAGCTGTCTTCTTGGTTGATTTATGATCACTGATCTTGTTTGGGCTCATTAGAAGAATTGTGTTTTACTTAAAGACATTTGAAATTATTCATAAATAATTCAGTGCTACTGGGAGGGCAAAAACAATTGTCAGAACATTAAATTACCATTAACCACATTAAATGCAGGCAGACTGTCAAATGTTCTCCTGGGTATCAAATTCAGCACCGTGTTAGGTTGGGCAACAAGAGGAAGCTGGAGTCACCAGTGCAGAGTATGTTAAATTGTTACTTGAGAAAAAAGCAAAAATTGACTATTCCAAGATAGTCAGGGGTTACAAAAATGAATAAAACACTATACAATCTTTTTTAAAAAGAAAGACATTTTGTCACAAGATAACATAGACGGACCTGGAGGACGTTATATAAAGTGAAATAAACTGGGTACAGAAAAGCTAATCCCATGTGATCTCATTCATATACGGGAATCTAAAAATGTCAATTTGTTAGAAACAGACAGCAGAGGCTGGAGGGGAGGAATTTGGGATTGAGAGAGAGGAGCTGTTGATCAAAGAGTACAAAGTTTCAGTTAGACTGGAAGAATAAGTTTTAATGTTATTGCATTGCACAGTGACCAAAGTTAACATTAATGCATTGTACGTTTCAATATTGCTAAAAAAATAGATTTTAAAATCTTTGCTATTGGAAAAATGGTAAGTTGGTAAGATGATGAATAAGATAATCAGCTTGGCTATTTTTGTAATATATACATAATTCAAAACATCACATTTTCCTCCAAAAAGATACATGATTTACTATTTATCATCTAAAAATAAAATAAATTTAAAAACACAAGCTTTGATAGAAGATACTGGCACAAAAATATATTATGCATAAAGAACATGAACCAACGTGGAAAATTTGGTAAAAATCAAATCATTGTTATTTAAGTATAGATGAAAAATCATTCTTTCAAGTCCATTATCAAAAGTATCTAGAATTCCAGAAGAGATTCATCTATTACTTTGCCCTGACAGTGTCAGTAACAACAATAGAGAACTTTCTCTTCATAAAACCAGAGAAGAAGAGGTCTTAAGACCTCCAGATGTAAATATTCCTATTAGTACCATGACCTGTAGTGCTCAGATCCATTTTCAATATCTTTTCGCAGGATTATTTGTTCAGTGATAGAGGAAGACATAAAAATGAGAGCATTATTTAAGCTAAGATGGTATTATATGGCTTATTTTACTAAAATGTGACATCAGAACAATATTTTCTGATTTGCTCTATAGTACATATGTCAATAGCTGATACTGAGTTTTAGAAAAAGTTACAGTGATAGCACATATTTTAACTAATAATGAAAGAAGTAACAAGGAAGATTCTAGACAGTATCTTTGACATCAAACTCATTAGCTTCTATATATGTGTTCTTAACTGTTTTATAATCTATTTACAGTATAGAAAATTTTTCTTCTTTCTTTCTAATCAGCTTGGAAGAGGAATAATTGACACACATCAAAATTCACTCTGAGGGAGTACAATTTAATGGGATTTGGCAATGCATCTAAAGATTTTCATCACACCAAAATCAAAACATAGAACTCCTTTATTAACCTAAAATCTCCTTTATTTACCTTTGTATTGGTCTCCTATACCCAATTAGAGCCTCTGACAAATACTGAACTGATTCCTGTCCTAAAATTTTACCTTTTTCAGAATGACTTCTAATTGAAGTACATATGTGGCCACAGTATCTGGTTTCTGTAACTTAATAAAGTACATTTGAAATTCATCAATACTATGGTATGAACCATTTGATTTTAATACAGAATCCTTTTCCATTACATAAATATATAACAATTTGCTTATCTATTAAAATGTTGATAGACACGCACTCCTCCTCAGATTTTAGCAATAGTGACTGAAGTATTCCTTTGTTGTTTTGTTGTTGCTAGGTGCCATCAAGTCGGACTGACTCACAGCGATCATATACACAACAGAACGAAACACTCCCTGACACTTTGCCATGCCCAACACTATGTCAGTGCTTCTCTTCTATAAATAGGGTTTTCAATGGCTGATTGTTTCAGGATTGCTTCAGGAGTGTATTGCCAAGTCCTTCTCCCATTTTTGTGGTGCTGGATATTGGATTTAGGACCTCAGAGAGTACAGAACAGCATTCTATCAACAGAGCTAAACCCCAGCCCCAAAGTATTTAATAATTAGTAATTAATATTACTTTTATTATATATTTAGTTTCAATATAGTGGAATTGCCATGTCTTGTGATAACTGTGTGTTTAATTATTTAAGAAACTGCCAGTTTGTTTTCAAAATTGACTGTACAATTTTGCCTTTGTCTAAGTGTTCCAATTGCTCCATTCTAGATCATATCTTCCATGCTGTCAGATAACTTTTTATAGACAAAGGCTGAGGAGGACTCTGTTCACTGGCAGGATCTGGGCCCTCGTTTGCATTTTCCAGCTGTAAACTCTTGTCGGTTAAGGCCTTTAATCCCGCCCACTTTCCCCTTTGTCCCTTTTCTCAGGCACAGCAACTAATACTGACAGGTACACCTTGAGAGTCTCTAATAAAGGATTGCAATCTAAAATATCACCCTTGCTAGCTTATGCTTGTGACAGAAACTTGTATTACCCGTGAAGACAATACTCTATGGGACAGTCATTGGAGTACTAACAGCTGGTGGGGTTTCCTTTCCAATTATTTTATGTCACCCACTTTGTTATGGTCTCTCAGGCCCTGCAGGAGAGAGATGCGGGTTTGCTGTGGGGCAGGAATGTTGATACAGGGGTGGAACTCTCTGGAACAACTTGAACACTAGGACTGACTACACCATTAGGATAGAGGAACTTGGCTGCTGGGTCAGAAAGAAATTGGGAAGCAGAAGGCAAACGATACGAAGAGATGGAAAAGCAGTCCTAGATGGTTCACAGATTTGCCCAAGGTCTGCCTTCCAAAACCAACCTGACCCTCATCAAGTCCTGCCTATAGCTAACCCACAGCAAACCACAGTGGCTTGATCAGTACATTGGAAATGGCCTTAAGAATGGTGTATCTCCCTTCCTCTTCTGATGTTTAAATTCCTTTCACATTGTACTGTGTAGATACCCAGTTTCTGTGGATCCCATGGCCTCACAACCAACAACAGTCTGAGGCCATGTTCTTATCTACAATCTAGAAGAGAAGGAGCTTCTTCCTCTTGGGGCCCTTTAAGTTTTGAGCCTTAGCTTTAGTTAAATACGAGGCTCTACCCCTTCTATACTTGGAAATCTTGTTGCATCTCTGAATTTCCTCTTCCCCAAACCAGCATTTCACTTACTAAAAAGACATCCCATCTTCCTGGATGGTATTAAAATATTCCACTTGGTCTACGTCGTTATTAATGTGTGAAGTTGAGAACTGAAAAAACTTTTTCAGATACTGTCTGAAAAACATCAGGAGAAAGGAGAAATATATGTCTTCTTAAATTGTGCTCCCAGAAATGTAGCCCTAGTTACTGTGGGGGTCTTTCCCATGATGTCACATTGTACTAGGTGTGATCAAATCTCCCTCTATTTCTAGGAGAACGTCAGAGACAAACTTCTGCACCTGTTTCAAGAAGATTATCTGCAGTGGGTAGGAATCAAATGCCCCAAAATGAGAATACCATTTTCTTTCCATGCTCACACATTTGACTTTTAACAAAAGATTCTTCAAATCTCAAAAGAAGTAGATAACAAAAAATATTGCTCAGAACTTTTTGGCCCAAATGCTATCTCTTTACCTTAAAAAATATTTTTAAAACCACATACTTAAATGCACCTCTTGAGCAGTGAAAAGACTTTTTTTCCTGATGCACATACATATTAATAGGAACTTTCTTACAATGCTATATCCATTGAATTATATCTTCATTAAATCCAAAAAATGTAGAAATTCACATTCGTGAATAGGTCATCATTTCAAGAAGCATGCATTATGCCAAATGTTGATGTTTGAAATAATATCAGCTGATCAAATCAATGTTCTTTCAGTTTTCTGCATAATGTTTCTTCTATCATCAAACCAGTAATTGTATCAAGATATGGAAAGCAGCGATTGCTGAGTGGTAATGGGAAGGATTTTGCATAGCATCAGATCTGGATTTATACAGAATTGGCTGAGAATTGCAGCTCTGTCACTTACTGGAAGTATGAAATTGGGAAAATTATGTAACCACTCTAGGTGTTATTTTTCTTAGATGCCAGACATGGGTAAGGGACAGATGATTGGGTAAGTACAGAGAGACACTAACAGGAGTTTCTTTTGCCATGAAGCAGTACATGATAGCTGCTACTGTTTCCTTTAATGAGCCCAAAGGGCTGATTCCCCACTTCTACCCACAAAGTAAATTAAGAAAAACTCCATGTTCAGAGAAAAATTTGCTGATAGTTGTCTTTCTTGCTTCACTTGCACCAGGCTATTGCCCATCCCTGTCTGTTTATTTTAATTAACAACACACTCTTCTCTCCAACTAAGTTTTTCCAAGACCGGTCTAGAAGGAGAAGGCAGGTGAGTCCACATAGCATTCAGCATCCACTTTGTCCTGGCACTCAATGCACAGTCCGGGGTCCCGAAGCACTGAGACCACTGAAGCTGTTGGACACACACTCTTCAGCCCCACCACAGAGCACTTTGTCAGGGTCAGCATTTGAACCTGCTCAACTGGACTCACAGGATCCTGGAAGTAAGAGCAAGGTGAATGAAACTCCATTAAGCCTCTTCTTTTAATACATGGGGAATTTGTGAAGAAAGACAATAATTATCCTGAGATTAAAACCTGAGTGTTAGTTTTGCATTATTTCCATAGCATCATTCTGCTTACCTCAAAGACCATATGGAAGAAAGAAAATTATAGAAGCAAAACTGGATGATAAATAATTTTGTTTGTATCTTCATAGTTTATTCAGTGTTAAAGAATGGATCTGGTTGAGAAAGATGAGCATACTGGCCTTGTTCATCACACAATCTCTGTATCTGACATCTATGAAGTGTGTAGAAAATAGTACTAAGTGAATGAAAGAACTAGAGCCAAGCCACAGGAAATGAAACCTTGTTGCATGTGCAGATGAAATATTAAATTGTTTTCCAGCTCAGCTGAATGATCCAAGAAAGGGTTTGCTGGTAGCAAGAACACTGGGAGAATTTTTGCAAACTGATTAATTGTACATTTAACAGTTTGTTTTCATGTACAGTTTACTCAATTTATATAAGCAATTACTGAATTTGCATGTACAAATGGATGCAGCTGCAACGCCTAAGGTATTTTTTATTAGATCTACTAAATTTGAATCAGAAAATAAGTTTAAAAGTAGCATTTGGCATAGCTCTGTCTCCTAAGGATAAACACACTTCAACATCTTGCATTTGCAAAACAGTACAGGGAAGGTCACTTTTACCAAAGAAACTAATTGGACCTGAAATGCATGAAATCTTGTTTTACAGTGAAAATACAAGAGGATAACAAATCTTAATCATGTCCTACCTTGATCAGGTCCTAACTCCTCAACTGTCTTAAATTAGTAATGTACAAACAAGCCAGGGGAATGTAATTAGCTCATAGTGAAATATGTTCGCAGCCACAATATTAAAATATATTTCAATTTATTATATAAGGCTGATACCATTTTATTTTACTAACTTCTTTCATTATTTCACACTACAATTAAAGGATAGATAAGATATTTTAGTGCTGTGGTAGATAACCCCATCAAAATTTGACTTGGTACACCCTGAAATATTTTACATTATATTATATCATATCTTCTTGTGTTGCGTGAGTTCTATCTCATTTTTGAATCGTATAAAGCTGATATAATCTATAAAACAAGACAGAGATTCTATTTTTTTAAGTATCAATTATTTCCAAGTCAAAGAAATCTCATGGCACATATGTATTAACTCTTCTAAAAACTTAATCATATATTGGAAGCTTATTAGTGAATTCCTATTCTTGAAACTTTTCTTCATGTTTTAAATAGTAAGGTGATTCCGTAAGGAGCTATCAGATATTTGAAATAGTTTGCACTTAGAAATGAATATTGTGGGTTTCATTTGATGTTTTTCAAATCAAATATATGTTTTCTAATATTCCTACATTTTAAATCATGTTAGTGTATAATAAGTTAAATGACTTTCAACTCCCTGGTTATAAATCTAAAAGAGTCTCTCAATACTAGATATTTCCTACCTCTTTATCTTCATTAAAATATATCATGAAGAGTCAAAGTGACAATCAGAGGCTCCAATTCATAAAACAAGTCCAATAAATTTCAACTTTTTTGAGGCATTGTAACAGAGCATAAATTATTCTTCTGAGAATTTACACTGATGATTTGTCCCTTCCAGCTAATATGGATGTTTCATTTTATTGTTTTTTCTTAGTTTATTAATTGCTTTGGAAATTTTTGACCATGGAGTCCTACTGCCATTCCTTTTGTGACTCATGAGTTCCAAGTTTGCCTCTAATGAATGGATTTTAATTGAGAATTCAATGACAATCTATATACATGGACTGCCTTGACATCTTCAGGCACTATCAATATAAATAGCGTAATATGTATGGCTTGTTGTTGTTGTGAGGTGCTGTCGAGTCGTATCCGACTCATAGCGACCTTCATAGGGTTTTCAATGGCTGATTGTTTCAGGATTGCCTTGGGAGTGGGTTGCCAGGTCCTTCTCCCATTTTTGCGGTGCTGGGAATCAAACTCAGGACCTCAGAGGCTGCAGAGCAGCGTTCTACCAACTGAGCTAAGTCCTAGCCCACAATATGTATTACTAAATTGGATTAATTATGAAATCACAGACTGTGTATTTGTTAGTATTATATTTTCTCATGTTTCAGTTATTGAGTTTATTCAGATTTATCACTAGCTACTATTATCTAATATTATTTTTCTTAATAATGTCTAATAATGATGGATAGTCACAAATGTGCCTAGCACTGTGCAAATGAGTTCATGTGTATTCTAGTCTTCTAACTTGCAATACAATCCTCTGATATAGCCATCATTATCCTCACTTTACATGTAAAAAAACATTGAGGTCTAGGAAAAAGGAAGTCACTTGCTCAGGATCCCAGGTCTCATAAATAAGTAATTAAATATCTAGTAAATGGGGTTGAAACTTATATGCCCATTTGACATCCGGTGTTTCTAGTTCCTCAAACATGAATGTAAAAGTTGGACTTTTCAAAGCTCAAATATTTCAACTGGAAAATTATAAAACCTAATGAAAACAACTAACTGCACTTTTAGAAGGTTTTTTTAGAAGGTTCTTTTTGGTTTTTAGATTGTCATTCTGAATTTCAAGTCTCACATTTAAACAAACAATACTAAAATATGTAAGAGAGCTGCAACCCTTCAAGTCCTCTGAAAGTTATGTTGGATTTAAAAATCCGCATTCTAGATTTCATCAAAATTTCTCCCATTCCAGCACTCACAATTAAAACATCAGCTGTTAGTGTTCCAAAGCCTGATGTTTGCACCTGAATCTCAGTTGTACTAAAGTCTTTTACTAAATGCTCTCCTAACGTCTTGTCCTCACTACACCCACGGATAATAAAAGTTTCATCTCGAGGCACCAAGAGCCCCTAATCCACAGGGTGGGATGAATGATATAAAACATTCTTTTCTTGGTCCCTCTAGGGACGGCTTCCGATTTTAGGTGCAATGTATTTCTAGGAACATCTCCTCAACGTGTGTTTTCAAAAACCTTTCCCACATGCACCACTGCTCTCATGGGTTCATATCCACTTTGGTTTAATTATTAATCCTTTCGAAATAAAACCAGGATTGTGTCAGGCAGGTTAGGAAAAATGATGTGCCAAGATTCGGAGCTAAATAATGCGGGGCTGTTTGTACATAGCTCCATATGATTTTAGCCAATTTGTTTCTTCCCTGGAAACTGTGTCCTGTGGCTATGCCCCTGATTTCATGCTTCTGATCTACACAAAGTCATTGATTTCCCTCCATCCTGTGAACCCAGCACCATCTGCCTGGACCACTACCAACTGATGCTGCCCATATCATTTAATTAAATAGTTAAGCTTCTGGGAATTAAAGTAAGATTTCTCATGAGTCTCCTGCTCTCTCAAATCAGAATCCTTCTTTAGAAGCAACCTCCATTTATCATTTTATGCTCCCATGTAGGTATGAATGAAGAACAAGCTATGTGGAATAATCTAGAATATCGCCCATTGAGTTCATAGAGTCATTTTTCCTACGTTGTACACAGTATAATATGTTTAGGGCACTCTATATTTCATTGTTGCCTGCAGCTATACTGCCATGGCATCTGATCCCATCAGATCTCGAGAGCTAAGTAGGGTCAGGCCTGGTTAGTTCTTGGAAGGGAGACCACCTGGGAACACCAGGTGCTGTAGGCTTGGGAGAAGGATCCTACAACCCACTCCCAAAAAATAATAAGCTATTGAAAACCCTATGAATAGTAGAGAAGCACTAACAATAGTATTTCGTTTGTTGTACATAGGATTGCTGTGAATTGGACACCCATTTGATGGCACCTAACAACAACAACAGATTTCATTATTATTATCAGTAAAATGATTTCTTTGAATTTCATTTCTCTTTTTAATTAAAAAAGACTTCAAAGTGAATAATACAATTTTCCCCTCAATTTTATAATCCCCAACATAGTTATTAGGAATAAATAACCTCCAAAACCAATGAAAAAGGTCATGCTCTGTAGGGTTAGGTGCGTTTTTTAAAATTTCTACAAAGTTTTCAAGAATTTCTGATAAGGATTAAACCTATTCGGATTCTGGAAAATTTTAAATTGATGCATGAAATGTGGTATAGATTTTTTGTTGCTGTTGACAGAGCTCTATACTGCCTTTGAAGTCACTTTAGAAAATCACACACACACCATTCATTTGCTAAATAAAAATCTGCTAAAATCTGCAGGAGGATCTTTGTGTAATTGTTAAGTCTGTGTGTTTTGAAATGCTATTTAATGAAGTGAAATCGGTGACAATTTGATTATTTTACTCTCGTGGGGTCTATGTGTTTACTCAATTTATATATGTTAAAGGAAAATTTTTAAATAATTTCAGAAATATATAGACATTTGCATATGTACAAAGACACATAAAAGAAAACACACCTACAGAAAAAGAAACAGAAAGCTTGTGTTATGTATGTTGATGCTGTATCTATATTTGTATTTTAAAATGGATATTATTGCTATTTGCCCACAGCCGTACCACCCTAGCATCTGATCCCATCAGAGCTTGGAAGCTAAGCAGGGTGGAGCCTCATTAATACTTGGGTGGGAGACCACCTGGGAACACCAGGTGCTGTATGCTTCAGAGCAGCACCTGGCAGCTCACTCCCAGAAAACAATCAGCCATTAAAAACTCTATGAATAGCCAGGTGTGGTGGGGCACACCTGTAGTCCCAGAGCCTGGGGGGGGAGGGGCAGAGACAGGAGGATCGCAAATTCAAGACCAGAGGCAGTCTGTCTCAAAAAGTAAAAATTTGGGCTAGGTGTGCAGCTCAGTGGTACAACCCTTGCAAAGCATGCAACTGCGGGCCCCTAGGTTCAACCCCCAGTACTGCAAAAAATGAAAGAAAGAAAGAAAGAAAGAGAGAGAGAGAGAGAGAAAGAAAGAAAGAAAGAAAGAAAGAAAGAAAGAAAGAAAGAAAGAAAGAGAGAGAGAGACTCTATGAATAGCAGAAAAGCACTGACAATAGTGCCGGGCATGGCACAGGGTTAGGTAGTGTTTCATCTGTTGTACAGGGTCGTGATGAGTTGGACCTGATTTGACAGTTGACCTAACAACATTATTGCTATTTTCCTCTCCACCTATATTTTCATTGAGGACTTGCTCTTCCCTGTTTTTCTCATCACTCACTATAACTAAAGCAAATAGTGTGTCTTAGGGTTGTTTCATAAATAGTCTTTGGCCTCTGGAGAAACTCAATCTTTAACTCGCTATGACCGACTGCTGAGTTACTGAAGATCATGGTATACTCCATGAGAATTATAAATAAATTTATTGAATCACTTAAGTACTTTTGGGCTGGGATTTAGCTCAGTGGGTAGAGCGCTGCGCTGCAGTCTCTAAGGTCCCAAGTTAAATTCCCAGCACTGCAAAAATGGGAGAAGGGTCTGGCAATCCACTCCCAAGGCAATCCCGAAGCACTCAGCCATTGAAAACCCTGTAAGGGTTGCTATGAGTCAGATACCGACTCGACGGCACCTAACAACCTAAGTACTTTAGCTGATACCTAATATAAAGTATCATTTTCTAATTATCATCAACTGATAAGTACTCATATACCTAAGTAATTCATACAAAAAACAGGTTAACTTAAGAATTTTGCTTCATCCTGTTTTCTGTTCATATAAGATTCCATTACACTCATAACCCAGGCTCTACACTTAGGGTGACTGAACTCAAAGAAGGCTCCACTGTTGCAGCCTGGTGTTCCTGGATAATTACTTACCTCTGTGCCTCAAACTCCACCCATAGCACCAAGATCATCTACATGAGTTGAATATTTAAATATAAAGAATAGGTAGATGTAGACAGATTAGGTAGAGGGATATACTGAATTAGTCTAAAGCCATCAATAAACCTATTATTATTGTTGCTATTATCATTATCTTAGTTTAATCATTGAGTTCCAGCAGTAATAATAATAGGTTTATTGATGGCTGTAACAGTGGAGCCTTCTTGGAATTCAGTCACTCTAACTATGGAGCCTGGAAGGACCCAGCAACCCACTCCCAAAAATCAATCTGCCATTGAAAACCTTATGAATAGCAGAGAAGCACTGACAATAGTGTTTCACCTGTTGTACAGAGGGTCACTATGAGTCGATACCTACTTGACAGCACCTTACAACAACAACAACTATAGAGCCTGGTTTTTAAGAGATACCACAGACTATTCTAGGTAGGTAAATCCTTGGCACTAAGAAATAGCAGTGGGTAAAGCAAAAACATCACCTGCAGTATTGAATTTGATATTTAATCCCCACTTGGAGATTTGAAAACAAAGACTGATAGCAATTAGGTAACTTGCTTAAGTTGTCACAGCTTATAATACACAGGACTAAAAGCCAAAAAATGCCCTTGCTTTTCAACCAAGAAAAATTGTCCCTTTCATAGAAATCAAAATGCATTTGTTTCCTACCATAACACTGAAACATCTTCAAGGAAATTTAAAATATCTTATTGAATTTAAGGGCTGGAGTTTAGCTCAGTTGGTTGAGTGCTGCTGTGCACTCTCTCAGGCCCCAAGTTTGATCCCCAGCACTACAGTACCTGGCAATTCACTGGAAACAATCTCAAAACAATCAGCCATTGAAAACCCCACAAATAGCAGAGAAGCACTAACAATACTGTTTCACCTGTTGTACTTAGGGTTGCTATGAGTTGGACACCAACTCAACGGCACCTAACAACAACAACAAAAGCGTGGAATCATAGAGGTGGGTAAAGTGAACTTCAAGTTCATTTGGTGCAATACACCCAGAAAACTTTAGATTGTAATGTCAGAAGCCAAGTTGCATGTAGCTAAATCATTGTTGGGATACTTTCTTCCATAATAAACTGTCAAAAAGATAAGAATGAACTTTACTATAGGAAGATCTGGATTCTGGGTCTCTGCCCTGTTTCTGTTCCCTTCTGTGCAGAACTTCCTTGAGATTTGATGGTAAAATTCTGGGCTCATAAGCTTAAAATCTTTCTTTGCCCAGACGCAGTTAAAATGAACTTAAATGAAACCTGGGTCAAAGATCCAGTCTCATACCATATTCTGTGGCCATCATAAATGTGTCCCCAAGTAATGGTAGCTCCCATCTAAATCACATGGTCAAACCAAAGAAGGAATGTGTTTTCCTAGAGCTTGGATTTTCTGATCCTTAATGAAGGAAACAGTACTGGAAGAAATAAATAATCTAAATGTCCACTACACCTGTCATTTTACACTCAACAATACTGTTCCACAGATACTTAAAGGGCAGGTGTATGGGTTTATTTTGGTCACTGGTGACAAAGCTTACACTAGAATCCATAGGTTGCTATGCTACAGAAACAAATGTATGTCTGCTTGAGGAACATATTTCTATGAGTTTTGATTCTTGTGATAAATTAAAATGCTCTTGATGATTGGTGATCATGTTACATCAACTGATGTTTTAACATTGCATCGTGCTGTTGCTGTTGTTAGGTGTCGTCGAGTTGGTATCCGACTCATAGCGACCCTCATAGGGTTTTCAATGGCTGACTGTTTCAGGATTGCCTTGAGAGTGGATTACCAGGCCCTTCTCCCATTTTTGCAGTGCTAGGAATTGAACTCGGGTTCTCAGAGACTGCAGCACAGTGCTCTACCAACTGAGCTAAATCCCAGCCCCAATATTGCATCGTAGAGGTATGTATATTAAAGCATCAAGTCCTTCACTTACTGACTATGGATCATTCTTTCGTATTTGATAAGCATTCATTAAGTGAAGGTGATGTTCTATCATTTCAACTCTTTTGTAAAATAATCTATAGGAAACAGTGCATCAGTTAAACTGGGGGTTCCAATTAGGCAATTTTTAATTTTTTGAGGATCCATTCACCATTTTTGACCTTGAGAGCTCTTTTAAACAGAAAACATTATGTGATTCAATGCATAAACTTCCACTCACCAATCTTTGGTTGATAAGTTTCTAGTAGTTTTTCCCTTGTATAAAGAGGAAGAACAGAGCTAAATAAACTAGTGAAAATGTATTTCTGATGAGATGATTCATGCCGTGATTTTATTATTAATGAAAGCATTTTTAAGAAGTTAAAAATAAAAGGCCCTAAGTTTGATCCCATCCCTAGTATACAAGAACCACTTCCATTGAGTTAATATATAATCCATCTTTGAAATGCTAATTACTGGTTTTAAAAAGCATTTGAGGAGAAAAGTACAAATAGTATCCTAAGATATAAGATCTAAGTGCAAACAACCCAAGAGTGTAAATGCCCTGGGCAATGTATATAAAGATATGAATGTAGCACTCCTCAGAAACAGAAAATAGATGTATCTTCTCACACTTAGGCAATGCATCCAATTTCTTTTCTCCTTAGTCGTCTCTGTCCTGTATCAATTGTTGTTGTTGTTGTTAGGTGCCATCAAGTCCAGCCCAACTCACAACAACCCTATCTACAGAGGAATGAAACACTCCCCAATTCTGTGCCAGGTACACAATCTTATTTATGTCTAAGACTATTGCTGCAGACACTGGTCAATCCTTCTGGTGGAGGGTTTTCCTTCCCTTTTTTTTTGTTTTTTGTTTTTTGTTTTTTTGTTTTTTTGTTTTTTTGTTTGTTTGTTTTGTTTTGTTGTTGGCCTGCCACTCTCCCAAACATGACGTCCTTATCCAGGGATTGTTCCCACCTGACTACATGTCCAAAATACGTTAAGACAGTCTATCCATTCTTGCTTCCAAGGAGCACTCTGGTTGCACTTCTTCTAGGACAGATCTGTTGGTTCTTTTGTCAGTCCATGGAATATTCAATAATCGTCTCTAGCATCATAATTCAAAAGCATCAATTCTTTTCCTGTCTCCCTTGTTCAATGTCCAGCTTTCACAACCATATGATGCAACTGAAGATACCATAGCATGAGTCAGGGGCACCTTCATCTTCAATGTGACACCTTCACTTTTCAATACTCGAAAGAGATCTCTTGCCACAGATTTTCCCAAAGAAATGTATCTTTTGATTTCTGAACTGCTGCTTCCATGGGTGTTGATCTAATGCTCCTTTATATTCAGTTCTGAATCAAAATCTGCTTTAAACATAGACTGTGATCTACATCTAGATATATGCCTCTAGAGACATGTTATGCAGCATTAGCTCCTACCAATAGTCTCTTAATAGCATCAGCATCTACTACAAACCTTGAGGAGTTGAAGCCTCCCTTCAACAATTTCCCCTCTCAAGAGGGCAGGAACTCTGCTCACTACATCTGTACTAAGAATGAGCATCATGAGACTTAAGCAGGGACAAAAACTGTATCATACATTTTAATCTATGTTCATTCCTTACAGGGGCTGCGGTTTACCTCAGTTGATAGAGTGCTGCTCTGTGCTCTCTGAGGCCCTGGGTTCCATCCACAGCATAGCAAAAAATGAGAGAATGACCCGGCTGCCTATTGGAAAAGCAATCCTGAGAAACAATCAGCCATTGAAAACCCCATGAATAGCAAATAAGCACTGGCATAATCCTAGGCATGTCACAATGCCATAGAGTGTTTCATTCTGTTGTATGTAGGGTCGCTATGAGTCAGACCTGACACGATGACCACACCTAACAACAGAAAGAATTTCTTTCATGATGTTGTTGTTGTTGTGTGCCTTTGGGTTGAGTCCAAACATTGTCCAACACTGTGACATGCCTAGCACAGTGTCAGTGCTTCTCTACTATTCATAGGGTCTTCAGTGGCTGATTATTTGGGGATGGTTTCAGGGGTGAGCTGTCAGGTCCTTCTCCCATTCTTACATGTAAGTAATGGAAAGCTATAGGGCCTTAAAAGAGTTGTATAGAAAAAAATATAAAATCTTCCAACTGCAAGAGACACTGTAGAAAATACCATTTGACTTTGTAATGGGTATATGAAAAAATAGAAATCAAGAGAGGCTAGTAGATTTCTTGTCTGACATTAAAACCTAGGAATTTTCCTGCATTCTATACTATTCTGAGTTCCAATAAAAGAGTTGCATTTACATAAATATTTGATGACTAAACTGGCTGTACAAAAAGAATGATATTGAGTTGTTTTCTCTTAAAATACCCCCATCTGTCTTCTATTAACTGCCATATCCTGTACTTATACTCATTATAACTACACAAAAAGAAATACTAGAAATCTATAGTATTTTTCAAAGATGCTCTAAGTAATAAATATGCCCTTCAATATGTACCTTAGATGCCAACCTCAAAGAAGAGTAAATATGAGTGAAATGTAGAATGTGCATACCTACTATCCAATGGTGGCATTAAAGGATAAAGTAGGCATTGCTTCAAAAATAACAAGTGCCTTACCAAGTAATTTGAAAATTGGAAATTAATCTATAAAAATAACTAGCATGTATCTTTTTAATTGCAATTGAGTTTGATAATACCATTTCAGAAAATTTATAGGAGTCACTTTATGAATATTGCATGGAAACCCACATGAGAAATCATTTTTACAAATCCTGATTTCCTCCTTTTTTATTGTTGTTGTTGTTGCTGCTGTTATTTTGTTTTTCCCTCTCTGGAACATTCCACTATAACTTTTAAGTGTTCTTGGCCTTCTGAAATTTTCCTCAATGCTTCTGCATCTAGCTGCAGTCATCTGGCTCCTGCTAGAGAATATTTAAGAAATTTTTGTTGGTTTTAGGGGCTACTGGTATAGCCACTTTAGTTTATATTTCACCCTAAAGACTTCTATAAAAGGACCCTATATTCTGGTATACACCACATTCTACTAAATATTCCAACTAGCAAAGAGTGTTTTTGCCAATATTTATTGAAGAATTATAATCTGCTCATTCAAGAATTTTGTGTACCTACATTGGAAAATTGCTTACAGCTCTACCATCCTAGCATCTGATCTTGTCAGATGTCCAAAGCTAAGTAGGGTGGGGCCTGGGTAGTGCTTGGATAGGAGACCACCTGGGAATACCAGATGCTGTGGGCTTGGGACAAGGACCAGGCAGCCCACCCCTAAAACAATCAGCCATTGAAAACCCTATAGCAGAGAAGGACTGACAATAGTACTGGGCATGGCACAGTGTCGGAGAGTTTTTTGTTCTATTTTTGTTCTACATAGGGTCACTATGAGTTGGACCCAACTCAAGGGCACCTAACAACAAACCAGGGCCTGCAGCCATAGCCCTGTGGCATCCGATCCCGTCAGATCTCGGAAGCTAAGCAGGGTCGGGCCTGGTTAGTACCTGGATGGGAGACCGCCCGGGAACACCAGAAGCTATAGGCTTGGGAGAAGGACCTGGCAACCCCCTCCCAAAAATCAATCTGCCATTGAAAACCCTATGCACAGCAGAGAAGCACTGACAATAGTGTTTCCCCTGTTGTACAGAGGGTCGCTATGAGTCGTATACCGACTCGACAGCACCTAACAACAACAACAACAACAACAAACCACATACTCACTATGCACATGTTTTGAAATATGTTTGGATGATTGGATGGCTAAATGAAGCTAGTTAACATGTGTGTTATTTTGGGAATGTACTTGCATATGGTAAGAAAACTCAAAATCCAGTCTCAGCAATTTTCTTTTTCTTTTCTTTTTCTTCTTTCCTTTTTTTTTTTTTTTTTTTTTTTTTTTTTTTTTTTTTTTTTTTTTTTTTGTGTGTGTGTGTGTGGAGGGGTTACTGAGGGTCCAAGGCCTTGTACATCCTTTATGAGCACTCTACCACTGCTCTACACCCTCAGCAACTTTTTTATTTTTTGTCTTGAGACAGGATCTCGCTAAGTTACACAGCTGCCTCTGGCCTCGAACTCTGGGTACTCCTGCCTCTGCCTCCCAAGTCACTGGGATTACAGATGTGAGCTCAGCAATCTCCAAGAACATAGTACATTACATGATCAATAGTTAGCATGTCATATTGTATAAATCTCTTGAACTTGGAGAACGTTATGCTTAGTGAACTAGACCAAGTGCAGAAAGGCTATGGGAAAGACATGGAGGACAGGGAGGAGAGTGGGTGTTTCCCCCACTCCTTGTACTGCAGAGGCCTCAGGTCCCAGGCTCTGCTGGCCTTGGGCTATGGTGACATTCTGCCCCCAAGCCTACAGGGGTGCTATGCTCTGCCTCGCATCACTAAGGGGTCTGGGGAATTCCACATCCTGTCTTCAACCTGTCAGCTTCTTCAGTCACCAGTGCCCTAAAATCTCCCACTCCTAGATTCCCATAGTTGTTCCTGTTTCCTGGTCTCTCACTCTCTGCCCATCCCCACCTGTTTATTACTGAGCCATATAATTACTTTTACAGAGGCCACACGGGCTTCCTGGGATGCTTCTGGGTGAGCTGGGTTCATGGGCTCCAGCCTTCACAAAGCGATCAGATCTTCCCCACACGCTGGCAGCTCGCCTGGCCTTCGCTTTGAAGTCTTCTTATCTCCACCACACATGTGGCACTCAATTTCTCCTGTCTAGTCTGTCATTTGGCTCTTTTGTTTATTTTGTCTTGTTTCTAGAACTTGCAAACTGTATTTTTTTTCCTCTAAACTTTCACCTACACCTTAATAGAGTGTCAGTGCTTAACAATATGAAAAAGGACTAAGTGGCTTGTATTTTAATTTCTTGCATGTCGGTAATGGCAATCTGTAGGACTTTAAAGAGGTGGATGGGGGAAACTATAAATCTCTCTGTAAGAGACACTGTAGATAATATCATGTGATTTTTAATGGATATATGGAAAAATAGAAATCAAGACAGGGTAGCAGATTTTTTTCATCTGACATAAAAATTTAGGGAGATCTTTTCTGCATTCTTGCCTATTATCAGTGCCAGTAAAGAAGTAGCATGCACCTAACGATTTGATGACACAACTATCTGTCTGAAAGGAAAAATGGTATGTTGTTTTCATTTCAGAAACATTTCATCTATATTCTGCTAACTACAGACAATTAGACTAATAAGGCATTAAAATCACCTTAACTTAACAGTTATGTATTGTTTCAAAATATCTTAATGTCATACTAAAATTCAGATACATTATTCATAAATAAGCAACTTTTGATAAATACGGTCCTGTGCTCTCTCCTTATTTTTAGTAATTACATTTTAAGGTAGATATTCTGATATGTAGCCTATGTCTGGCTAACACACGGCCACAGCTCAGAAATGTTAAAGACTAGGGTTAAGTTTCATAATGAAAAATGGGGAAAGCATAAAAATGCAATTTTCTGACTACTTGGAGTGCTGGCTGTGAGTGGGCTGGGAGGGCATGCTCAGAGCAAGGGACAGGTCTCTCTAATCACAGATGTCCACATAATTGGTGCTATGAGAATAACAGATTGAGCTGCATAAACTTAGCATTAATTTCTTATGTGACTCAGCTGTTATAATGTTCCCAGACCGAAGATACTGCCATTTTTAAAAAGCTTCAGTAATTTAGAAATATTGTGGAGAGTTTATTTATTAAGATGTACTATGTGTGGCTGGGGCTTAGCTCAGTATACAGAGCACTTGTTCTATGTACTCTGAGGCTCTGGGTTCGACCTCCATCACCGAAAAAATGGGAGAAGGAACTGGCAACCCACTTCCAAAACAATCCCAAAACAATCAGCCATTGAAAACCCCATGAATAGCAGAGAAGCCCTGAAATAGTGCCAGATATGGCACAATGTTGGACACTGTTTCATTCTGTTGTACATAGTGTCGTTATTAGTCAGGGCGCAGGACCTGACTCTATGACACCTCACAACAATAACAATGTGCCAGGAGATTGACTCAGGTGGACCTTTGTCAATTTTAGGTCACATCATATGCCCATGAAAGCTGGACAGTGAATAAAGGAGACAGGAGAAGAATTGATGTTTTTGAATTATGATGCTTGAGACGAATATTGAATATACCCTGGACTGCCAAAAATACCAACAGATCTGTCCTAGAAAATGTTCAACCAAAGTGCTCCTTGAAAGAAAGGATGGCTAGAATATCTTATGTGTTTTAGACATGTAATCAGGAGGGACCAATCCCTGGAGAAAAATGTAATATTTGGGAGAGTGGCGGGTCAATGAACAAAAGGAAAACCATCAACTAGACAGCTTCACAGAGTGACTACAACAATCAACTTCAACATAAAAAGATCATGTGCACGGCACAATGTCAGGGAGTGTTTTATTCTGTTGTGAATAGGGTTGCTATGAGTTGGAGCTGACTCAATGGCACCTAACAACAATGTGCCAGGCACTAGCCTTGGCTTGGGAAAACAACACAGAGAAAACCCTTCCTCCTTGGCTTCCTGTTCTTGTGGGAGAGATGAAGAGAGTACCAAGAACATTCTGATAACTGACAGTGAAGCCTGTTACGGCCTGAAGGCTGGCCAGGGGCCCCAGGCAGACGGCAGCACTGTTGCATACCAGCATGGACACAGGTGACCCCTTCCTTGTGAATGAGACAGAAGAGGCTTGAAGAGCGTCCAGGAGGTGATTTTCAGGCTCCCTTAGGAGGCTGGGCTGGGATTTAGCTCAGTTGGTAGAGCGCTGCGCTGTAGTCTCTGAGGTCCTGAGTTCAATTCCCAGCACCCCAAAAATGGGAGAAGGACCTGGCAATCCACTCCCAAGGCAATCCCGAAGTACTCAGCCATTGAAAACCCTATGAGGGTCGCTATGTGTCAGACACCACTTGACAGCACCTAGCAATAACAACAACTCAGGAGGCTACTGACATCTTTGTTGGATGCTCCACTGCTAGTGCACTATCTTGTTTGGGCACCCAGCAGGCCAAGCAGCAATTCTCAATAGGAGCTGGTGTTTCCAGCCTCTGACTCAAAAGGAAACAAAGGTGAGCTGTGAGTGCTGCTGAATACCTCCCTCCGCCAAAGCATTGTCCAGCTCCGAATGTGTGTGCAGAAGCCTTTTCACTAAACTGTTGAAAAGGAGCCCATTTCAGTCACATTACATCCAATCCTACACAAGTACCCATGTGGCTCTCCCAGGGCGCAGAGCACAGAGGTTGGAGCCACTTCACAACATACAGCAGGAGGCAGTGACCTATCCCATCGACCCTTAAAGCAACTCATTGGGTGTATTATGTCCTGGGAAAGAAATAGGACTCCATCTCTCTGTTGTTTTGGGGGGGGGAATGTTGAAAATATCAACTCTACAACAAGGAGAATGAAAGAAAGAGCAAATAAAACATGTCTCCAGTTATTTCATTTTTATTAAGGACATCCGCATCAAAGATTGTGCAGCTGTGTTATGTGTCTGAGTAGAAAATTTCTAAATGGTGTGTGATGAAGAAGGAAGCAGTTAGAAGTCTGTTAAGTACAAATATCATTCTGAGAGCTTTGGATATCACTTTTTAATTAGCTGTTGCCATGAGATTGCAGTGTTGAAAAAAGACATGTAAGGCTGCAGATAATGTAATACCAACAAGACATGGTGAGATGTAAACAGTAAAAGGAATTTTCAAAATCATGAGGAAAACATGAAAAATTCTTTTAAAAATACTTTGCTCTTAGGGTTTGGGGGTCTGCTAAGGAAAAGAAGCTAATTAAGTATATGAACTTAAACATTTAAAGTTGTCACCACTGTGCAAATTATGCATTTTAAAACCCATATGTTACACAACATGTATAAGGAAAATAGGATCCAGAACATGCTTCTCCAATTAAGTACAGAACACTCAATCCACGTTTCATAATCTTGACATAGGTTATTCATAATCTCAACATAGCAACCAGGGTTATGTTGAAACCTGTTGGTCTTGTCTGCATTCTGCTCAAATGCTCTCCTCATTCTACATCTTACTCTGCATAAAAACAAAAGGACATGGTCTCAATCCTCCTTCAACAATTCTCACTTCTTTACAAGTCTGAATGTTCAAGTTTGATGGCCCAACTCTAATGTAGCAACATATGACTTGAATTAAAAGAAAAATGTGGAAGAAGGACCTAGCAATGGGACAAGGACCTGGCAGCCCACTCCCGAAACAATCCCGAAAAACAACCAGCCATCAAAAACCCTATGAATAGCAAGGAAGTACTGATATTTTATATATATATATATATATATATATATACACACACACACATATATATACATAAATATACATATATATGTATATGTATATATATACATACACACACACACATATATATACACATATATATATATATATACACACACACACACACACACATATATATATATATATATATATAAACAAATAAGACAGGCAAGCAGAAAGGGGACCACTGGATGGGAGGCAGGGTATCAGAGGTGGGAGGGAAGTCAGGAGAGAATAACGAAGGGGGCAAACATGAGCAATGTGCAATGATATACGTGTATGTTGTTATTGTTGTTGTCAGGTGTTGTCGATTTGGTGTCCGACGCATAGTGACCCTGCATACAACAGGTGAAACACTGTTGTCAGTGCTTCTCTGCTATTTGTAGGGTTTTCAATGGTGGATTGATTTTTGGGAGTGGGTTGCCAGGTCCTTCTCCCGATATACATGTATGGAAACATCATAATGAAACCACTTAAGTTGTACACTAACTAAAAAATGCTAATAAAAATAAAATTAGAAAAAGAAGAACTTCTCATTATCTCTAGGACAAAAGAGTGGTTCTAGGTCTTAGATTGTCCAGTTGTGCCTCAGTTTGGATGCCCACAGGTTCCTTCATCATGTTTTGCCAGTGGGCTGGTGGCATTAGGATTGGGATTTCTCTTCCCATAGCCATGAGCTGAGGACCACCAATATAGTGCTACCGTTTGCCACCAGCCTTTTGCTCCATTTACACCCTCTGTCTCTCTTGGAAATGGTGAGTAATTTTGAGATTCCCAGTCTCCTAGTCCCACCTGTCATAAAGCTTTAAAGCTCCACATTGAGTGAGAAACAGCTAGCATGCCCAAGAGTACAGTCAACTGAAAGGCACACCAAAGAGGTCCACCACGGCAATGAGCAAAAGATTGCTGCTAGCAAGGTTGTGTCTTACTATGAATACTCAAAACCCTTCAGAAATTAATGAGGCTATAGTTTTCTCATTGTCCCTTTCCCCACACCAGAGGCAGATTCCTTATCCCTAGTCCAGGGGCTAATTGGGAAAAAGACACAGGACAAAAAGGGAGTGTTATGTGTCTGTGGAGGTGCCGTGTGTTCATATGAGCATATGAGCTGTGTCATGGGTGTGCCCGTGGGTATGAATGCATCTTTACTTGCTATCGCATCTGTAAAGTTATAAGATATCAGATGCATGGAAATGACTTTTACTCTTTATATCTCTTATGCCAAGGAAAGTACCCAGCCTCTAGCACACATACCAATGAATCTTTATTGGTTAAAAGCATCTAGCTCCAAGGACATGTACCAATGCATTGGTGAAAAATATCTGGCTCCCAGCACACATACCAATACATCCTTATTAGTGAATGTGTTTCCTGTTATGGAAATAGTCCAGGCTTAAAGTCATGGAGAAATCTCAACTCCAGGAATGAAAAGGAGGGAAAAGACACAAGTAAGAGGCTTTACGAAAGAAACATTGAGCTGAGAAAGATATCATCATGTGGATTTTCAATGAATAATTCAGAAATAAGAAATTTTCAGTGAATAAAAATACCATATATAGCAAATAGAAGAAAAAAATTTAAGACTTCAACCAGAATACTGAGTAATAAACTTCTCTGTGACCTTCCAATATCCTAATTGTGGAGACAAACATAAAAATTAATATGGAAAGGAAAGGTAGCACATATTTCTAACACCATCAGGCAGTTCTGAAAGAATGCTAATAGCTCCATGTACACAAACATGGCTCCATTTCTTTCAGTGCATCTTTTCTCTTGTAAGTATTTGCAGGTAGTAATTATCCTGCACCCTTGCGGTATGAGCTGTAATCACTACACTGACAGAAAGCATGGAAGCGCTGCACTGAATCCTGACCATGAACAAAGTCTCCCACACCTCTTCAGGGCTCAAAATATCCTCTGCTTGAAAACAAGAGAATTTCCAGGAAATTGTTGGTATCTATGCATATCATCTTTTAACACATTTTCAGGTTTTCCCTTTCAAATTCTTATCACAGAGCAACAAAGTCAACTTTTGCATATTATTTTTATTTTCATGTTAATTCATTGTACCCATGTTTTTAAAAAGGAATATAACATTTTACAATATAAATAAAATTATGACACCAGTTCACTTAAAGTCCTTGTACTTACTGTACTGATTCTAATGCTATTTATTCAAATACGAAAAAATTGTCTTAAGGTTTTATAGCAAAACAAAACCACAATTTTTTATTTGCCATTGGATTAACAATACATTTGTTTCCTATGAAATATTTTCTTATTTTCTTATGAGGTCCCCAGTAGAAAGTGAATCATCACAATTCAATTTGAGATGACACAATTTGCTTATTTCAATGCTTTTCATTAAATGTTAATAGTCCCAGGGATAGGTAATCAAGTATGTCAGTTGGGATAGGAACAACAACTATATGTGATATAGCTTAGGGCCATTTTTTCTAGAAGGTAATATTTTGAATAATCTTTTCTGAAATGTTTGCAATTGGTAGGTCTACACTGATGTTCAAATCTCTTTATATCATCTAAGACAAAAAGTTCAGAGAGTCCAAACATTGATAAGAATGATAGCATATAAGATAGCAATATATCTTTTTCTATAACCTGCATTTGTTCTAAAGGAGATTTCTATGCTAACCTTGAGTGACTTATGAGTTTATGACATAACAAAGGATCTGCTAAAGTGTGTTATCTGAATTCCAGGATACACATTTATTAATAATTGCCATCACTAATATTAACAATAAACCAGTGTTCATATCTGTGAAAAACTGGGTTCAGGTTCAGATGTGAGTTTAATATATTAAAATACAGAGGGTTTGGGTTCAGTTCAGATTTGAGTTTTTTTAATCCCATGTGTATATAGACAAATAATTTTTGTTTATTTTTTAAAATATGTATAACAAATAGCTAATGATGAAAAAAAGAAAAGCATTGAAAGCTGAACTCGAACCCGGTTATTAACTAGGTTCAGGTTCAGAAAAAAAATTTTTAAGTGCTTGAACCAGAAAGGGTTACATGTTTGGGTTTGGGCTCAGTTTGAAGCCCTAACATCCACATAGAGGATTTAAACCCTGATCCAAATAGGTCTGAACAGGAGCCCTCTAAATTTGAACATATTGAGCCTACACCCAATCTGAGCTCTGTAATAAACTTACACAATACATTCTAAATTATGTTAAAATAGGTTTATAAAACTGGAAGAAAACTTACCTAACATTAATAATAATTAGGTCAAGGTGGTTCTTTTTAAAATTTCTTTATTTCCCAAGCATACTAAATGAAGCACCTGCTACTATCTTCAAAACGGAACATACAATAATTTTAATATACCTGAGACATACTGGCTTTTATGAATTATTTGATTATTTAAATAAAAACCCAATTTCTAGTGTGGATAATGCATTTATACATATTTTTGAAAATGCATTCCTGTGAACACATTTTTAACAATAATATTACTAATGTATGATTTACTTATGGTAAAATTACCTCATTTAAAATCTATAATGTACTGATTTTAACAGATACACACACTATGGAATGACCACAAAGTCAGAGTTTTTGCTCAGTGGCAGAGCATTTACAAAGTGTGCACAAGACCCTGGATTCAGCCCCCAGTATGAAAGAGAAAGAAAGGAAGGAAGGAAGGAAGGAAGACAGAAAGAAAGAAAGAGAGAGAGAAGGAAAAGAAGGAAGGAAGAAGGGAGGGAGGGAGATAAAGAAGGAAAGAAAAGAAAGAACAAAGAAAGAAAAAGAAGAAAGGAAAGAAAGAAAGAGAGAGGGAGAAAAGAAAGAAAGAAGTCAAAGACCAACCTCAGCTTGAGTTGCTAGGATGGATTTCACATCTTCAGAAGATAAATATGTACCACTGAAAAGCACAAAGAAAACCACTTAAAGGTAGTGAGGGAAAATAATAGAGTTTGAACTAGAAATAGAGCTGTGAGAAATTTCTTCTCCCCAGCATATAAAAGGGAGAGGAGGCTTGCTATCCATCCCAGTTCAAAGCCCTCTGGGCATCAATGTTCAAGACTTTGGAACCAAGACCTACATGCTGCATTGAAGATGCCAGGTTGTAATACCAACCACTTCTCTTCACAAAGAGTGGCCTGATTTTATACCAGGTCTGTCAGGGCAGCAGAAGCCCAGATCAACTGGAATGAAATAAAATTGTATCTGCAGATGCAGCGGCATTCTAATCACTATCAATGATCAAAGATTAGGATCTCTAAAACTTCTAGGCTGGCGAAAAAAAATTAGCCCACCCTGTTTCAATGTTAAAGGTCTATAAATGTGATTATCATGAATATAAATTGCAAAACAAACAAATCTTCCTAGTTAACTTCCCTGGTCCCAGTCTCTCCATCTAACTCCACCACCCTCTCAGCCTATCAATGCTTTGGATGCTATTGAAATTCCAACTCTGTGCCCTTTACCATGATATAAACTCCAGTCATCTGAGCAAGCTGAGTCTGACTTTTATTCACACACTTTGGGTACCAAACCCATTATATCCCGTGGTTGTTGCTGTTGTTTTTAGGTGCCATCAAGTAGCATCTGACCATATGTACAACAGAATGAAACACTCCCTGACACAGTGCCATGCCCGGTACTATGTCATTTCTTCTCTGCTATTCATAGGGTTTTCAGTGTCTGATCATTTGAGGAGTGGGCTGCCAGGTCCTTCTCCCTAGCCTGCAGCACGTGGTATTCCCAGGCGGTCTCCCATCCAAGGACTATCCAGGCCGACTCTGCTTAGCTTCTGAGATCTGGCAGGATCAGATGCTGCAGTGGGATGGCTGCAGGCAATAGAAATTACTAACTCCTTGAATCTCAGCTGAAGGTGAATCTCAAGGTTGCTTATGAGGGGAGGAGGAGAGAGAGAAAGGGACTTGGTACTTAATGTTTAACTAATGATGTGACAAAATAACAATTTCAGCTGGAATAGAGAAATTGAAACAAAGCATTACACAAAAGTGAAAATGGAATTATATAGACGATGGTGCTGATGAGAATAAAATAAGAGATTCATTGCTGAAAGAGGCACCATAGAGACTTTCAACTCAATTGATGGTAGGTGAGATCCAGACTGTAAGCACGAACAAATACCCTGCATGAAATAAAGAATCAGAGTTAACAAGGCAGTACGCTAACAAGGAGAGAAAAATTATGTGCAATGCTTGAGGGGATAATAGGATTTGAAAAGAGAAACTTAAAGAGAAAGCGAATGAGGCAGTGAGGAGCTGTGTAAAAATTTTATCTGGAATAGCTTAAGAGGTAACTTTTGTATTTATGCAAGGCGAAAATAGTGCACTATCAAGAGAGAAGGTTATAAATAATGATAAGGATTTGGTTTAAACTTTCAAAAGCCCAGTCATCTATCAAAATGTCTCTTTGGAGTTGCATTTGAGAATCTGCACACTTGAGCAGAGATCAGAGATGAGACAGCTAAGTAAGGGGAGTGTGGTCCTTCCTATTTAAGTCATCTTTTCCAGGAGTGAGAACAGAGTCACACGGGGTCAGGATTCTGGGTTAAAAATAGTGTTGCTGGGATACCAGTGGGAAAAAAAGACAACAAAACCAGAGGTTATCTGTTTCCCTTGAAGAGTGGATGTTTTCCATGGTTCCCAGACTTTTACAGAAGGAATGGATCCACAGCCTCCTGGACATATAAGAGCAGGTGGAACTGCCCTCCCCCTCCTCCAGTGTCTCTCATCTCCCACTGCCCTGCCTGCTCAGGTATCCATGGCGACCTGACATCCTCATCCCATGCTGTCTCTTGGGCATATAGAGTTGCATGTTCTCAGACCTAAAACCAAAATCTTTGTCACGATGCTCCTTTTGCTTATCAGGGTTGGGTTCACCTTACATACACACTTCTGCCTACCATTGGGACTGTCATATGCCACTTGGAAACTGCTTGGTACAGTTCCATAGTGTGACTTCAGAACCCCCTTGAAGTCACCTTTGCTGTATGCCTGTTCCCTGTCGATCCCCTTATACCGAAAGGCAGCAGTCCTACTAGATTCAGCACGGGTGCAGTCCATTTTTGCTCTGGTCCTCTTGGAATTCTTGGCTCGTTAGTTTTAACTTTGTGGGCATTGTGGAGGATGCAGTACAATATCACAGCTTGCTGCTTTCATAAGGATTGCCTGTGGCATAAAGTAGCTATTAATTCCTGAGGTCGCTTATCCTTTGAAACGCTGTGGATAATAGAAGTTCTACGGGGTATCTCACCTGTTCTGGCTGGGACTTCTCTTGCTTTCTCACATCCTCTTTCGGGATCATAAAGTTCAGAACTAACCTGCTCCTTGCTAATAGATATTTATGTGCCTTTTTATTGTGATTTTTACAAGTGGCAAGTCTGTTTATAAGTGGTCCGCAGGGTTGTTGCATTTTATTTATCCAGAAATAAAATTTGATTCTGCATTTATAAAATTTCTTTTGCATCTGATGCCCTGAGTAGGTGACAGGGTGGAACAAAAAGATGATAGCCACCAGGAGCAAACTCTCCTTACAAAAATGTAGGAGTCTGCAAGGTGGTCTCAGCATGTGCTTTCCTTCTTTATATCTTGACTGGGAGTTCATTTGTCTGTTTTGTTACTACTGCAGTTGTTGCTAATAACCAGGATTTTTAGTTATTTATTTATGAAATACACTGTTGTTTAATTAAAATTTGTGAAAGAGTTGGTGCAGCTTGTGAGGATCCATTATTTTGGAAGTCAGAAAATTAACCAATGGCTTACAGTACCCTGGGAAATATTTACTCAAGAAAAACATTAGACTGTCGGTAAGAAGAGAAATATTTGGGGAGGTTTAACTTACCCCGTAGTAGTTTTCCCTCCCCAGTTCAATGTTAATCATGAAAATAACAGCCTACAATTGCAAAAACTCATGTCTGAAAGTCTCAACCCCCAGGACCTCGCAATGTAACTGTAGAGGTGATCGGTTAAAATGAGGTCACTAGGGTGGACCTCAATTCACTAGGACTGGAGGGTTAGAAATACTGACATGGTGGAGGGAGGATGATGGGGAGGCACAAAGTGAGAAAACAGCTACCAATGAGCCAATGAGAGAGACCTAGGCACATTCTGCCCTAATGGCCCCCAGATGCCAGTAATCCTGATGACCTCTACGTTTTGGGCTTCTGACTGCAAGAACCGTGAGGTAATACATTTTTATTGTATAAACTTCCCAATTTGTGGTCCTTTGTTCAAGCACTTACAGAAGGCTTAGTTGGGGAAAAACAAAACAAAACAACAACAACAAAAAAAAAAAACAGCTGTAGGAAGTAGAGAGTAATATGCTTAGAAATCATTTTAAAAGCTTTTAATTCTTTTAAGTGAGAAGTGCTATAACTAAAGTGAAAAATATACAATGGAGGCCCAACAGCAGATTTGTGCAAGAAAATCTGAGCTCGTGGGTAGGTCATTTGAGCTTATCCAGCCTGAGAAATAGAGAGAGAAAAGTTAACACAAAATGAAAAAATCTCAAAGACCCGAGAAAGACTCTCAAACATGTGAATGCATACAAAAGCATCTAATGATGAGAGCAAAGACAGAGGCAGAAATAATACTTCAGGAAATAATGGCTAACATTTCCAAAATGTGATGAAAAATATTAATCTACACTTAGAAGAAGCTCAACAAATTCCAATCAGGATTAAAAACAAGGAAATTCACATGAGACATTATAGTCTATCTGTTGGAAGGCAAAGGCAAAAACCATGAAAATCATAAGAAAGCAGCAGCTCATGCTGTACAGGTGGTGCTCAGAAATGTTGACTACAGATTTCCCATCAGAAACAATGGAGGCCAGAAAGCAGTGGAATGATATATCCAGTGCTAGCAGAAAAAAACAACGTCAACCAAGAATTCTACATTGCAAAAACTATGTCTTCAAAAATAAAGGGCAGATTAAGACATTACCAGTTAAACAAAAATAGGAAGACTATTCTTAGTAGTACTAAACTTTGAGAAACACTACAGGAAGTACTCAAGATTGGAGTTAATAACTCAAATCCACTTGAAGAAATAAAGAACTTAGGGGAAGTTAGTCTTATAAGCAAATATAGGTGAGCTGTTTTGTTTACAATTCTTTTCATCCTATTTTAGAAATGATTGCATAAGTCCAAAATTACAAATTTTGGTTGATGGTAATACAATATACTTTTTTAAAGTAATTTTTGAAAATAACCACATAGAGTTGTTGTTGTTGTTAGGTGCTGTCGAGTTGTGCCCGACTCATAATGACCCTCATAGGGTTTTCAATGGCTGATTGTTGCGGAATTGCCTTGGGAGTAGATTGCCACGTCCTTCTCCCATTTGTGCGGTGCTGGGAATTGAATCCCAGGGACCTCCGAGACTGCAGAGCACTGCTCTACCAACTGAGCTAAATCTCAGCCCTAACCACATAGAGAGACAGATCTATACAGAAGCAAAGTCTTGAATACTTTTGAAACTAAATTGGTATTAATTTAAGCTGGATTGCTATACCTTATGAGATTAATTAGATATGAAACCAAAAACACATTATACCAAAGGAAGAAATGAAAGATAAATTCAACTTCATCAAAACTAAAAACAAAACAAAACAAGACGAAAAATGTGTCAAAAACATTACCAAGAAATTTAAAAGACAAATACAGGATAGATAAATAATTTTCAAATCACACATCTGATAAAGGGCAGTATCCACAAAATTACAAATATAAAAGGAACTCTGATAACTCAACAATAAAAAGAAAAAAACTCAATCAAAAATGAGCAAAGGATTTGAACAGACATTTCTCCAACAAAAATATACAAATAATCAGTAAATCCATGAAAAATTTCTCAACACTCTTAGTCGTTAAGGAAAACCAAGACCCCCTTCATACTGAGGATGGCTATACTAATAACAAAAGGACAAAGAACTTGCCTCACCTGCCAATCTAACACTCTTCTTGCTGAATCAAATAGTCTTTTGAAACTTAGGCTCCAGCCAGCGCAAGCTAAGAAAGTTGTAACACTTTGCTGACCCTGTTTAATGAGATCAAAAATATCCTTTGCTTTCAGACTCACAATAATGCTGCCCACTATGTTTTTTATTGATTGTCATGGTATGAATCCACAAATGTAGCTGATTCTCCATCTTTTCTGTGGCTTTATCACACACTGTAGTTGTTATTTTAGCACTTTCCAGATTGGAAAATTCTCGCTTCTTTTTCTGTACGCAACTTAATTCCTTAGCATCGCATTCACGGTTAACAGCACCATAACTCAGACCAGAACACAGCTGGTCTAGCCCATGTGCTTTCTCCAGATGGCACCTCCCAGCCCTCTTGCCCTGAGGAATGTTAGGCATCACTTCAGAACTACACTTGTGAGCTACTTTAAACTTGTTTGTTTGTTTGTTTGTTTGGTAAAGACTGGGCACAAAGAAGGAGTTCAGAAGTCTTCTAGTTTTTCAAAAAATTATGAAGGATTGGTACTAATTCTTTACTAAGTGCATAGTAAAATTTAATCAATGAAGGGAGCTGGATCTTAGCTTTTCATCTTGGCAAATTTTTTGATTACTAATTAGATCTTGGTGACTGTGATTTAGCTCAGTTGGTAGAGCGCTGCACTGCGGTCTCTGAGGTCCTGAGTTCAATTCCCAGCACCACAAAAATGGGAGAAGGACTTGGCAATCCACTCCCAAGGCAATCCCGAAACAGTCAGCCATTCAAAACCCTAGGAGGGTCGCTATGAGTCGGATACCGACTCCACGATGACTAACAACAACAACAACAATTAGATCTCTTTAATGGGTCAATTCAGTCTTTCCTTTGTCCTCTTGGGTCAATTTTCATAGTCTGTATCTTTCTGGAAGTCTGCCCTTTTCATTTAATTCTAACTTGTTGCCATGCAATTTTTTATGGCATTGCCTTATTATAACTTTTATTTGGATCAGATTTACTTATATAGGATATCCTCTTTTCATTTCTGAATTTAGAAATGAGACTTCTCTTTTTTGTTTTGGGCAGTTTAGCTAAAAGTCTGTCAATTTTCTTGCTCTTTTTAAATTACCAACGTTTGGTTTTATTGGTTTTTCATACAGATTTTCCATTCTGCTTCATTATTTTCTGCTCTAATATTTATTATTTCCTTCCTTCCCAGGGCTTTGCCTTTAGCTAGCTCTGCATTATCCAGTGTGTTAAAGTATAAGATTAGGTTATCAAGTTGAGATATTTCTTTTTTTCTTAATGTAGATATTTTCAGCTGTGAGTTACTCTTTAAATACCGCATTAGTTGCAGTGCATACTTTTTGGCATGCTGAGCCCTCATTTCATGAATTTCCAAGTATCTTCAAATTTCTCTTATGATTTTTTATTTTACTCATTTGTTACTCAGGATTGTGTTGTTTAATATCCACATATGTGTGAACTTCCCAAACTTTTTTCTGATATTGGTTTCTAATTTCATTCTATTATGGTTGGAAAACATACATTAAATTTTGTTTCAATACTTTTAATTTATTTAGACTGGTTTAATGACCTATTGTGGTATATCATGGCGATTATCCTGCATGCCCTTGAGGACCATGATTATTCAGCTTTTGTTGTGTAAAGTGTCCTATGGTGTCTATCAGGTTTACTTCATAATCAGTAATTATTATTACTAATTAATCATTATTTTATGTATCTCTGGGGGATATAATAGTTGATGCTGGACCCATATTTTTAAAAATTTAAAATTTAACTATAAAAGCAAGATACATGAGAAACTGATATATCAATAGAAAATAATATTTATGTTATAAATTATAGAGTAAATAATCCTTTAGGTTATATCCTACAAACTGACATGTATTCACAGCAGGGAAGATTTTAAGCAAAATAGAACACAAGCCCTATTTAAAGTCAAGGAAAGGACTGGATGTGAGCCATTAAAACTGATACGGCTTAGAAGCTGTGTGGCTGGTACCAATCAAACCTGAGACTTGTAGACTAAGAGAATTGAAGATTGCAATAGAAAAAATCTAAAAGTAATGAAGGAAAGGTAGGCAGATAATTTGGAATTAGGGTAAAAAGTATGTTAGAATGATGGCTAATTCAACAATTTGAAGAATCTGCACATAGGCTAGTCACCCTTTGCTTTGGGGTACCATATTTTTTTTCATATCTGCATGTGTGTGCATTCATTTACATCTATTTGAATAATACTCAATTCATCATTTTAAACCTCTGAGGGCAAATATTACCTACCTGACCTCCAAAGTTATCTGCTTTCAAATAAAGCTATAATAAGTCCTCATTTCTAATCAGAGTGAATATCCACAGATTTCTTCACATTCCCTTAATTTCATTGACCCTCCTTCTGTTGAATAGTTATTTAGGTTGAACTCTAGGAAATCATTAGTAATGGAAAGATTTGACACACAAACAGTAATTTCTTGTGGTTCTCCTTAATGTGTCCCTTTCTTAGACAATTCCAAAGCAGAAAGCTCTGAGATGTTCAACTTTGTGAGCAACTGATCCCTGCCCTGCCTTATTTTACTCATTGGATACAAGGCTGCAGATACATTACCCAAGTGAATTCGGAATTTTATTACTTAAAAGACATAAGGCCCACAAGATCTCAGACTCTCTTTTTCATCTGCTTGTCCTGATTTACATAACAGATTTGTTCCAAATTGTTTCTATTTGTCTCTCCACACAGCATGCCCCATATGGAGGACTAATGAGCAAATTTAATGAACCTGTGGTGATCCATTTGTAAAGTACAAATTGGTTTGTAACTTAAAGAATTATTTTGCACAGTTATGTACAAATCTAGATATGCATAGATCTATGGTTGAGTATAGTTCCTATCCATTCTAAACAGATTCAATGTCTTTAAATACAAATAAAGATTTTATTTTTCCCTTGATTTTGAATTTCTTACAGATTTGACAACACTTAACAACAACAACAACAACAACAACAAAACTTGAAGAATAAAATCTTTTTCCAAGACATTATTTTTGTTATTATCTATAATGTATATAAATTCATACCATTTTTTTTCCTCTTTTAGTATGTGGTAAGAATCATCCAATCTATAAATTTGAATGTGTATGCATCGCTATATTGGAATGAATATGGTATGCTAAATGGAATACTGAGATAGAAATGTTGTGTTTTCATGAGTGTCCTAACATAAACACCTCTTTTTAAATTAAAAGCTAAGCAATTCATTTAGCCAATTCATAAATCTCTGCACTAAAGCAGAAAACAGCATTCTCACAGGACCTTTATGGTTCTACTAGTGTTAAAGGAAAATGCTAGCATTAAAGGAAAAACATGAGAATCTGATCTTTCTTTTTCTTTCTTTCTTTCTTTCTTTCTTTCTTTCTTTCTTTCCTTCTTTAGTACATGGCGGTTGAACCCAGGGCCTCACACATACTTTGCAAGTGCTCTACCACTGAGCTGCACTCCCAGTCCACTTTTTATCTTTTGTTTTGAGACAGGGTCTTGCTAAGTTGCACAGGCTGTTTCTGGTCTCGAGCATGCAATCCTTCTGCCTCAGTCTCTCAGGTCAGTCACTGGGGTTACAGTGTGCACTACCATGCCCTGTGAAAATCAGATCTTAAGTCAATCAGACAGAAGTGGCTGTCTTCATTATTTCCTCAAGGTTGTCTTGGAATTTAGATGTATTTTGATGGTTTATTTCGGATATATGATAGATTGATCTACATTTTTCTACAATGGTTTAGAGAATAAGTCTAAAATCCTTTTTGTTTTTAAAATTTAGGAATCATAACCTCAAAAGGTTGGTTAATTAGTAAATTCTCAAGTTTTAAAGAGATATGCAATGATAGAGTTCTAGGGTCTTTTATACAGTTGCTTGTTCTTCATTCTCTATTCTCCTCTCTTCATCTCTCTATCCCTCACCCTTCATCTCTCTCTCTCTCTCACTCTCTCTCACTCTTGCTCTCTCTCCTCTCTATTCCCTCTCTTTCTCTCTTTCACATATATATGTATATATATATACATACATATATATACACATATACACACACACATATACACACACACATATATGTATATATATATACAACTTAAATTGCTGTATATACATTAAATATAACATGTTGTTGCTGTTAGGTGCCTTTAAGTCTGGTTCAAGTTATAGCTACCCTATGTACAGCAGAATGAAACTCTCCTCAACACTGTACCATGCCTGGCACTATTGTCAGTGCTTCTCTCCTATTGCCAGGGTTTTCATTAGCTGATTTTTGGGAATGGGCTGTAGGGCCCTTCTCCCAAGCCTACAGGACACTCTATTCCCAGGCAGTCTCCCATTCAAGGACTAACCAGGCCTGACCCTGCTTAGCTTCCGAGATCAGACAGGATCACAAGCCAGGGTGGTATGGCTATACATAACTTATATAGTGACTATATCTATCTATCTATCTATCTATCTATATACATACACACACATACACACATACATACATATATACATGTAAATTAATTTAATGTGGTAACTTGATAGGGCCATGGGATCCTAAAATATATGGCCAAACATTATTTGGGGTATTTCTGTGAGGAACTTTCTGTGTGAGATTAACACTGGAATCAATAGACTCAGTAAAACAGATTACCCTCTCTAATAGGGATGGACCTCATCTAAGCCATTAAAGACTTGAGTAGAACAAAAAGTCTGAGAAAGAAAGAATTTTCTCTCTGTGTCTGACTGTCCTTGAGCTGTGACATTGGTCTTCTGTCTTTAGACTCAAAGGAGAAGTTACAACATTCCCTCTCCTAGGTCTCCAGCTTGCTGTCTGCAGATCTTGGAATTGCTCAGCCTCCATTATGCACTGAGTCAATTCATTATAATAAATCTCTTTCTCTCTCTATTTACTTCCTTTTGGTTCTGGTTTTCTGGAGAACTGAGATTAACATGTATATGCTTATGTAGGTTATGAACATACCCATTGGAATATTCATGTTTTAGCACATACACACACCAGATAGATATCCTGGAGTGGTTGATTACGAAGGAGCCCTGGTCTTTGCTGCCTTGAAAAGCATGGCTGTGGACAGTTCTCACAAAAAATCTAGGATAACTAAATGGGAGGTCAAAACTTTATTTCCCAAGCCAAGACTATGACACATCCAGAGGTTGGCCATCTGGACTCTGCACTTGCTCAGTACCCATAGCCTGGAAAGTAATTGTATGTTTTTCTCTTTAAGAAGAACTTAGTGGGCATGACACTAGATCACACAGCATTCTCTTCTCGTGGTGGTCATAAACCCTGTTCTTCAGCCGAAATCCTATCTCTGCACTGTTGCTAGGCAATTCTTGACATGGGTGAATTCAATAAACATATAGATGAGCACATGTGCTTGCCTTCCTGCAAAAAGAGCCAAGACCTCTTCACCCACGTTCAGACCTCACATCACAAGAGATGTTTAAGAAGCTCCTTCATTCTCGTTCACACTAGGGACTTTGAAGTATTTGGAGACATTGCTTTCTAAAATTATATAGATAAGCAGCAATAGGCAAACACATTTTAATGTATATAGATAGATAGATAGATAGATAGATAGATAGATAGATAGATAGATATAGATAGATATAGATAGATATATAGTTGTTAGGCTGGGATTTAGCTCAGTTGGTAGAGCGCTGCTCTGCAGTCTCTGAGGTCCCGAGTTTGATTCCCAGCACTGCAAAATGGGAGAAGGACGTGGCAACCTACTCCCGAGGCAATCCTGAAACAATCTGCCATTGAAAACCCTATGAGGGTCGCTATGAGTCGGACTCGACTTGACAGCACCTAACAACAACAGTAGTTGTTAGGTGCCGTTGAGTCGGTATGCAACTTATAGCGACCCTCATAGGGTTTTCAATGGCTGACTGTTTCGGGATTGCCTCAGGAGTGGATTGCCAGGCCCTTCTCCAATTTTTGCGGTGCTGGGAATTGAACTCGGGACCTCAGAGACTGCAGTGCAGGCTCTACCAACTGAGCTAAATCCCAGCCATATATATATCAGGCAAGGTGGCACATACCTGTAATCTCAGTGACTCAGGAGGCAGAGGCAGGAGGATGGCAAGTTCAAAGCCAGAGGCAGCCTGTTTAATTTAGCCAGACCATGTCTCAAAAAAAAAAAAAAAGTGAAAAAGAGACTGGGACAGTATCTCAGTGGTAAAGCACTTGCCTAAACTGTGCAAGCCTTGGGTTCAAATCCCTAGTCCAAAAAAAAAAAGATATATTTTCTTTCAAACATCGGAGTTTTGGATATAGTGATTGCTTCATCATATCCCAATAATAACTTTTAGTGCTAAATTTCCTTCAATTTTTCTTTACAGTTTTCCTGTAAAACTGGGATTTGTGACTTTTTATTGACATCTACTTAACTCATTTCATAGAAATGAAATTTCTTATAGTGAATAATATTCCATGTTTTTGTGTTTCATTTACTGCTAGGGGGGTAGCTGAGTGGCGGGGTACTTGCTTAGCATGCACAAAGCCCTGGATTTGATTCCCAGCACTGCAAAAATTATTAAAGACATGTAATGTGTACTAGTAGATATGATACGGAATAAAATGAAAGAGGTTACAGTTTTTATTTCCCCCAGAATTATAAATCAGTCCTTATGAATATCCATTCTTCTTTCACAAAGTACACGACTTCATTTTGCTTTTTTCTGATTAGCAAAATAATATATGCTTATTATAAGTGGCAATTCTAATAAAATAAAAAATATAGAAGCAAACAATATAAAGGACTTGTTAGGAATAACATTCTAGTCCAAAAATTCTCAACACCGATATGCTGGAGACCATCCTCTGTTTTATGCTTCATGTCTACAAACATTCACACACTGATATAAGGGAATGTATATTTTACTCACTGTTACTTCAAAAACGCGTTCCCCTTCAACCTTCTCTCTCTTCTGGTTCCTCTTCCTCCTACAGCTGACAGATGCAGGCACCGTGGTGTGTGTCTTTCTAAGCTTTATACCTGACCAATGCAGATGAATAGACCGGCAGATAAAAGAAGCAGCAGATCATAGTTAAGCTTCCAAAATATTATTATAATTTCTCCACATCCTATGATACAAAGTGAGCTGTTGAATTTAATGGGTAAACACACCCTACTTTTGTTTTCATGATGTAGTTTCCCAGGCATAGGACTGCCATGTTAAAAAAAAAAAAAAGGATTTTCACTTTAAATTTCTAAAAATAGTTTTCTTCTTTTCTTGTTAAAGTTGTCAAGAACATACTCCAGATGTTGTCTTTCATTACTACCATTTATAAAGGTCCTGTTTATTCTACTTTCTAGAACCCTGATGCCTTTTGTGTGATAGTTTTTTGTGTTTTTTCTGGTTTTCTCTCTTCCTTGCCATCTCTCTTTCCCCATCGGCCTTGGCCCACAACCTCTGGGATATTGGAGCAAACTTCCTAGAGGAAGCAATATTGCCCTACAGCTGTAGGTTGGAGACCTTGTCAGTTCTGAAGAGAATTGGGTCGAGCTTTGGAATTCTCTCCAACCCTTATATCCGGGTGGTACCAGGAATATAGATTTTAGTCCACTGCATCTTCTCTGGGGCTGGAGATGATCTGGGCCTTCTAGCACAGTTCAGGTGGTTGTGGGGGCCATGGGCCACCATTACTGTCCTGTCCTCACACCAGGGCTCCATGCCATGATAGCCCCAGTTACCATCCAGGTCGGCACTGGATAGACCTGACCTGCTGGAGATCATTGCTGTCCACTGCTCAGAAAAACTCATGGGCGGCTGGACACAAGCTTAAAAGAGTCAGAGGAAATGTATCTGTTCAGCCTTCCACCATCCTACCACGATCATCCTGACGTGGCTAGATGTGTGACCTGAGACTATCCACATTGGAGAATTCCCCCCTGTTCCTTTGAGTTTAGGCCACTAGCTACATTTACCACAGAGGCCCATGTGCTATGGCCCTGTTGCTTGATTTCACTTACAAGTCCAGGTGTAAAATTTTCTTTGCTGGAGTTCTGCATGTTAAAACTCGGTGTAACATAAAAGCCCAGATGCCCTTCCCGGTGCCAGACACTGGCTTCAGTGGCAGCTCCATTGTTTGTCAAAAAGGATTACATAGATAATGGAAATATCCCATCAGTAACAATCCCACTTGTATTGAAATAAAGAAACTAGAAAGGAGGGAAATGGCCAATTATGAAAAAGACAGATGGTCACATCCCATCTCATGACATCACCCATGTGGATCTTGGTACTAGGTTTATGAGGGGTCCATCATGAATGATTGACACATAAAAGACCATGGAGATAAGGCAGAGCCTCAGAGATGGTGAGCAAGGTGAGCATCTCCACTTTCCAAAGCAAAACTTGAAGGCAGACGTTGTTGTTAGATGTCATCGAGGAGTGTCCCACTCATAGTGATCCTCATAGGGTTTTCAATGGCTGATTGTTTTGGAATTGCCTCAGTAGTGGATTGCCACATCCTTCTCCCATTTTTGTGGTGCTGGGAATCGAACCTGGGACCTCAGAGACTACAGATCAGTGCTCTACCAACTGAGCTAAATCCCAGCCCTGAAGGCAGAGACCAGGCAGGTTATTGTGTAACAGGGTTGGAGGCTACAGAGAGAGCTTTTCAGGACTCATGTCAGTTCTGCGTTGGGACTTAGGGATCACTGGATGGCATTGCAGGTTTCTCCCAGGCTCCAATTTTCCTGTGTTATCTGGAGGCAAATTGATTTCACAGCGTGTAACAGAAAGTAAGAACCTTCATGTTTAAGTGTTGGGAAATTTCCAAAGTGGCTTCCTGTGTATTACCTTGTTTAAAACTCTGAAATGGGAACACTGAGCATTGCAGCCCATATCTGCAGCCCAGGAAAACTGAGAGATACAGCAGTCCCAGAGAACACTGGACCCTTTTTGATGCCCCTGGTGGCTGGGCTTGCTGCTGGTGGAGTTTGTCTTTGCAGTCTTGTGACAGTGTGTAGATCTGAAACTTGGTGCCCTGTTGGGGATTTTTAAAATTATATCTCTCAACTAGGGTCCCTCGTAACAGCCTGAGGGGCTGACCCCTGGTTGACCCCAGGGCTCATCCCACTCACTCACACTAGCCCCTCCCATCGAGTGAGCAAAGATGGCCCCCGGCCAGCTTGACCTGCCCTAACCACCCTAATTTTGATTGGCTCTCCTCACCACTTTCAGGTAATAACTGTCCCCACCTGATAGGTATGTCAGTTTACCCGCTGTATCTGTCAGGTGTGTGCCCTGATTGGCTGAATCCCACCATGTGACCCCTCCAGGACCCTAT